>JABUQX010127436.1:0-56919 GCA_015478945.1 Trachelipus rathkii | reverse complement strand
TTGCACATCCGTAAAAATTTACAATTTGATGTTAGTGATAAGGCGATAGTCAAGCTTATTTATTATTGTTTTATGTGTTTAATAGCAAAGAAATCTAAATTATGTATAATACGTATTCATGTTACATCGGTTTCATAATAATTTGGGCCTCTAGGTAATTTAGGCAGGTGTTGTGAGGTATTCTCCTTTCTTTCACAAGCCGCTAAAGATATTTTACAATGATGTGAGTTGATAAAGCGTAGTCAAGCGTATTTATATTGTTTATAATGTAATAGCAAAGAAATCTAAAATTTGTTAATATATGATGTATTCATGTTAGATCGGTTTCAGATACAAATTTGGGACTTCAGGTTAATTTAGGCAGGTGTTGAGGTATTTTCTTTGTCAGATCGGTTTAAGATATTTACAATTTGATTGTAGTGATAAAGCGTAGTCAAAGCCTTTTTATATTGTTTTGTGTGTAATAGAAAGGAAATCTAAAATTTGTTAAATATGTATTCGATGTTAGTTCGGTTTCTTCATATAATAATTAGGGCTCCTAGGTAATTTAGGCAGGTTGTTTGAGGTATCTCCTTTTCACAACCGTAAAAATTAGACACATTTATGTAGTTAATAAAGCGAAGTCAAGCTATTTATATTGTTATATTGGTAATAGCAAAGTATTGTTAAAATTTTTGGTATTATAATTATTATTCATGTTAAATCGGTTCAGATAATAATTTGGGCTCCTAGAGTAAATTTAGCAAGTGTTTGAGGGTATCTCCTTTGCCACAACCGTAAATATGTTTTACAATTTGAGTTAGTGATAAAGCGTAGTCAAGCTTATTTATTGTTTTATGTGGTGTAATAGCAAAAGAATCTAAATTATGTTATAATATGGGTATCAGTTACGATCGGTTTCGATGTGAATAATTTTGGGACTTCTAGGTAATTTTAGGCAGGTGTTTGAGGTAGTCTCCTTTTGCACAGCTGTTAAATATACAATTTTATGGTATGATAAATGTTAGTCAAGCATTATTTTATATTGTTTTTATGATGTAAATAGGGCAAAGAAACTAATTTGTTATCAATATTGTTATTCAGTTAGGATTCGCGTTTCAGATAATAATTGTGGGGCTCCTAGGAATTTTAGGCAGGTTTTGAGGTATCTCCTTTGCACAACCGCTTTGAAAATATTTACCAATTTTGATGGTAGTTGAATAAAGCGTAGTCAAGGCTTATTTATACTTGTTTTATGTGTGAATAGCAAAGGAAGAAAGAGAAATCTAACATGAGGTTATAATATGTATTCATGTTAAATCGGGTCTTCAGATAATAATTTGGGCTCCTAGAAGGGGTTAAATTTTAGGCAGAGTGTTTGAGGTAATCCCTGCACAACTGTAAAAATTACCACATCTTATGTGAAGTGGATAAGGGCGGTAGGTCACTTATTTTATTGGTTAATATGGTGTAATTAGCAAAGAAATCGTAAATATTGCGTATAATTGTATTCGATGTTAGATCGGTTTCAGATTAATAATTTGGGCTCCTAGGGTAATTTAGGCAGGTGTTTGACGTATATCGCTTTGCACAACCGTAAAAATAATAAACATCAATGTAGTGATAAAGCGTTAGTTCAAAGCTTAATTTTTATTAGTTATATGTGTAATAGCAATAAATCTCTAAATTTGTACTAATATGTATTTCATGTTAGATTCGTTTCAGATAGATTAATTTGGGCTCCTGGTAAGTTGTTAGGCAGGTGTTGAGGTATCTCGCCTTTGCACAACCCGTAAAATATTCAACAATGTTGATTGTAGTGAGTAAAGGCGCGGAAATGCAAGCATATTTTATATTGTCTTCTGATGTGTAATAGCAAAGAAAAATCTAAATTGATAAACGGTATTCATTGTTAGATCGGGTTTCATATCTAATAATTGCGGCTTCCTAGGTCAATTAGGCAGGTGTTTGAGTAAAAAATCCTTTGTTTGCAAAACCGTAAAACATTTACACATTTATTAGTGATGAAAAGCGTAGTCATAGCCCTATTCTTATATGTTATATTTGATGGTAATGGCATAAAAATCTAAATTTTGTTATGAAAATGTATTCATGTTTTGATCGGTTTTAGATAAATAATTTGGACTGCTAGGTAATTTTGGCAGGTGCTTCGAGGTATCTCCTTTGCACAACTCGTAAAAATTATTTTACACATTATATTTGATAAAGCGTAGTCAAGGTTATTGATATTGTTATTTGTGTAATAGCAAAAGAAATCTAAATTTGTGTATAATATGGTATTCAGTTTAGATCGGTTTCAGATAATAATTTGGGCGCCTAGGTATTTTAGGCAGGTGTTTGGAGTATCTTCTTTTGAACAACCGTTAAAATATTACAATTTTGAGGTTGGGTAGTGATAAGAAGCGTATTCAAGCCTTATTTATTATTGTTTTATAGTGTAATAGCAAAGAAATCTAAATTTTGTTATAATATCGTATTCATGTTAGATGCGGATTTTCCGATTAATAATTTGGGCTCCTATGGGTAATATAGGCAGGTGTGGTTGACTGGTATCTCGCTGCTTGCACAAAGTAAATATTTTACTTTGATGTAGTGGTAAAGTGTATTCAAGCTTCATGTGTATTGTTTTGATGCTGTAATAGCAAAGAAATTCTAAATTTGTTATTATATGTATTCATGTTAGATCGGTTTCAGATAAAATTTTGGGCTCCTAGTAATTTAGGCAGGTGTTTGAGTTATTCTCCTCTTTACAACCGTAAAATATTTACAATTTGATGTAGTGATGAAACGTGACGTCAGGCTTGGCTAAACTATTTATCAATGAATTGGCCAAGAAAGGAAACTCTTTGTATAACGTTCTTCCTGATATTAGAATCCGGTTTCAGATAATAATTTTCGGGCTCCTAGGTAATTTAGCACTTTGTTTGAGGGTATCACCTCTTTTACAAACCGTAACATTTATTTACAATTTGAGTGGAGTGGATTAAGCGTAGTCAAGCTTAATTATATTGTTTATGTGTAATAGCAAAGAAATCTTAAAATTTGTTATAATATTGCTATTCATGTTAGATCGGGTGTGTGAGATAATTAATTTGGCGCTATTCAGAGAATGTGTAGTGGGCTGGGTGTTTGCAGGTATCTTCTTTGCCACAAGCGTAGAGTATTTAGCCAATTTGATGTAGTGATAAAGCGTAGTCAAGCTTATATTTTTGTTTTATGTTTAATAACTAAGAGAAAATCTTTTCCATATGTTTCTGTTCATGTACAGAATAGATGAATCTACATTTGGGGCGATCTGTCTAGGTTTAAATCTTGCCAGGTTATTAAAGTAGAAATCTATAGCACAAAATAGTGAAAAAGATTTACAATTTGATGTAGTGATACGAAGCGTAGTCAAGCTTATTTATATTGTTATATGTGTTAATAGCAAAAGAAATCTAAAATTTCGTTACCCAAAATCACACTTTTTCTCTAAAACATACTTTCAGATAATAATTGGGTCTTCTTAGCGTAATTTAGGCAGAGTTTTTTTGAGGTATCTCCTTTTGCACAGCCAGGAAGATAATTACCAATTCATTTATTGAATTAAAAGTGTAGTCAAGCTTTTTATATTTGTATAAGTGTTAATACAAAGAAATCTAAATTGTCATAATATGTTAGTTCATGTTAGGTCGGTTTCAGATAAAAAATTTTGGCCAAGTTTGATGCTTTTAGGCAGGTGTTGAGCGGTATCTTCCTTGCACAACTGTAAAACATTTACACATTTATGTAGTTGATAAAGGCGTAGTCAAGGCTGTAATTTATATTTTATATGTTGTAATAAGCAAAGAAATCTTAAATTTGCGATATAATGTTGATGTATTGCATGTTAGATCGGTTCTCAGAATAATAATTGGTGGCTCTAGGTAATTTAGGCAGGTGTTTGATTGAGGTATCTCCTTTGCACAACCGTAAAAATAAACACATTTATTTAATAATAAAGCGTAGTCAAAGGCATTTATTTAATATTTGCTCTAATATGTGTAATACAAAGAAATGCTAAATGTAGCGATTAATATGTATTCATGTATAGATGCGGTTTCAGATAATAATTGGGCTTCTAGTTAATTTAGGCAGGTGTTTTGAGGTATCTCCTTTGTCCACAACTGTAAAATATTTACACATCTTTGTAGTGATAAGCCGTAGTCAAGCTTATTTATATTGTATATGTTTGTAATAGCAAAGAAATTCAAATTTGTTATAATAGTATTCATGTTAGATCGGTTTCAGATAATAATTTGGCTCAAAGGTGAATTTAGGCAGGGTATTTGGGTATCTCCTTTGGCACAACCGTAAAAAGTTTACATTTGATGTAGTGTTTGGTAAAGCCGTTAGTCAAGCTTATTGTGATATGTATATGTGTTAATGAAGCAAAGAAATCTAAATTTGTGATAATATGTATTCATGTGTAGATCGGTTTCAGATAATAATTTGGGGCTCCTAAGGTAATTTAGGCAGGTGTTTTGGAGGTATCTCCTTTGCCACATCCGTAAAATATTTTACAATTTGTTTGTCAGTGATAAAGCGAAACAAGCTATTTATATTTGTTTTATGTGTAATAGCAAAGAAATCTAAATTGTTTATTAATACGCATTCACTGTGTAGATCGGTTTCATATAAATATTTGAGGCTCCTAGGTTAATTTAGGGCAGGGTGGTTTGAGGTACTCCTCTTCACAACCTAAAATATTTACAATTTTGATGTAGGTGATAAAAAGCGTAAGTCAAGCTTGTTTATATTGTTTTATATGTAATAGCAAAAGAAATCTAAATTTGTTGAAATATGTATTCATTCTAGATCGGTTTCAGATAATAAGTTGGCTCCTAGGTAATTTAGGCCAGGGTTTGAGGTATCTCTTTGCCACAACCGGTACACCAATATTTTTACAACGGTGATGTAAGCTGATAAAAGCGATAGTCAAAGCCCCTTGTTATATCTGTTTTAATGTGTAAATAGCAAAGAAAGTGTTTAAAATTGTTATAATGATGTATGTCATTGTTAGTGTCGGTTTCATATAATAATTTAGGGCTCCTAGGTAATTAGGCAGTTGTTTGAGGTATCTCCGTTTTGCACAACCGTAAATAATTAACACATTTATGTAGTCTGATAAAGCGTAGTCAAAGCTTATTTATATTGTTATATGTGTAATAAGCAAAAAATCTAAATTTGTTAGAGATATGTATTTTCATTTAGACGGTTTCAGATACATAATTTTGGCGCTCCTAGGTAATGTAGGGCAAGTGTTGTGAGGTATCTTACTTTGCACACCGTAAAAGTTATTTAACATGTTCTGTGTAGTGATAAAGCAGTAGTGTCAAGGCTTATTTATATGTTTTATGATTGTATAGCAAAGAAAGTCTAAATTTGTTGATTAATATGTATTCATGTTAGATCGGTTTCAGCATAATCTAGGGACTTCAGGTTAATTTAGGCAGGTGTTTGAGGTATCTCCTTTGCCAAACCTGTTCAAAAATATATTTACAAATTTTATAATGTTAAGAGTGTTAGTCAAAAGCTTATTTATATTGTTTATTTGTGTTAATAGCGAGTAAGGAAAAATCATAAATTTGTTTATTTAAGTAGTGTATTCCTGTAGTATCGGTTTCAGATAATATTTGGGGGCTCCAGGTAATTTAGGCAGGGGTTTTGGAGGTATCTCCTTTGCACAAGCCGTTAAAATATGCTCTCACACATTTGATTTAGTGATGAAAGCGTAGTCAAGCTTTGATTTATATTGTTTTATGTTAATAGCAAATATTTTTTAAATTAGTTATTAATATGTATTCATGTTAAAATCGGTTTTCAGATAATAATTTGGGCTCCTAGGGGATTTAGGCAGGTGTTTGAGGGTATCTCCTTCTGCACAACTGTTAAAAAATTTACACATTTAGTGTCTCATGTTGCATAAGGCGTAATTCAAGGCTTAATTTATGTTTGTGTTATATGTGTCATAGCAAAAGAAATACTAAAATTTGCATACGTAGGTAGTCCATGTTAGATTCGGTTTCAGAAATAATTTGGGCTCCTAGGTATTAGGGCAGTTGAGGTATCTCCTTGCACAACCGTAAAAAATCTATACATTTATTTGAGTGAATTAAAAAAGCCGTAAGTCAAGGCTTATTTATTAGTTGTTATATGTTGTTAATTAGCAAAGATTAACTCCTTTAAATTGTTTATAATTTGTATTTCATGTTAGATCGGTTTTAGATAATAATTTGGGCTTCTTTGGTTAATTTAGGCAGGTGTTGAGGTATCTCCTTTGCACAACCGTCAAAATTTTATGTATTTTGAAATGTGAGTGATTACATATACTTAAATTGAAATGTACAATATATGTTTTTATGCGTGTAAATTAGCAAAGAAATCTAAAAATTTGTTTGTATAAATACGTAATTCATGTGTAGATCGGTTTACATATAATAATTTGGGGCTCCTAGGTAATTTAGGCACGTGTTTGAGGTATATTCCTTTGCAAACCAACCGTAAAACATTTACTCATTTATGTAGTTGATAAAGCGTATCAAGCCTGATTAGTATGTCTATTGGTGTAATGGCCATAAAAATCTAAGAATTTGTTATAAAATGTATTTAGTATTCATGTTTGATCGGTTTCGATAATAATTGGGGCTGCTAGGTAAATTTAGCAGGGTGGCTTGAGGTATTTCTCCTTTGCAACAAACCGTAAAATTTACACATTATGTAGTGATAAAGCGTAGTTCCAAGGTGATATTTATATTGTTATGTGTAATGAGCAAAGAAATCTAAATTTGTTATAATAGGTATTCATGTTAGATCGGTTTCAAGATATTAATTTTAGTTGCTGCCTAGGGTAATTTAGGGCAGGGGTTTGAGGTATCTCCTTTGGCACAACCGGTAAAATATTTACAATCTTGAGGTATGATAAAGCGAGTCAAGGCTGGTATTTATATTGTTTTTAATGCTTGTAATAGCAAAGAAATACTAAATTTGTTATAATAGTGTCCTGTATTCATGTTAGATCGCAGTTTCCCGATAATAATTTGGGCGTGCCTAGGTTTAATATAGCGGCAGGCTTGAGGGTATTCTCCTTTCGTGCGGACAAGTAAAATATTTACCCAATTTGATGTAGTGATAAAGTGTAGTCAAGCTTATTTTTTGAATTGTTTTATGTGTAATAGCAAAGAAATCCTAAATTTATTGTAATATGTATTCATGTTAGGATCGGTTTCAGATTAATAATTTGGGCGTCCTAGGTAATTTAGCAGGTGTTTGAGGTATGCTCCTCTTTAACAACCCGTAAAATAGTTTACAATTGTTGATGGTTGAGGATACAAGCGTAGTCAAGCTTATATGTATTGTTTTATGTGTATAGGCAAAGAAATCTAAATTTGTTATAAATATGTATTTTCCATGTTAGATCGGTTTCAGATAAATTTATTGTGGCTCCTAGGTAATTTAGGCACTTTGTTTGAGGTATCACCTCCTTTACGAACCGTAAAAAGTGTTGACAATTTGACTGTACGTGATTAAAGCGTATGGTCAGCGTTATTTATTATTGTTTTTATGTGATACTATTTTGTTGTTTTAAATTTGTTAAAATAGTATTTCATGTTAGATCGGTTTCAGATTAATATTTGGAGTTTGGGGCTATAGGTAATTTAGGCAGCGTAGTTTGAGGGTATCTTCTTTGCACCAACCGTAAAGTAGTACAACTTTGATGTAGTGATAAAAGCGTAGTCAAGCCTTATTATATTGTTTTATGTGTAATAGCAAAAGAAATCTAAATTTGTGTATTATATGTATTCATGTTAGATCGGGTTTTAAGATTTAATAATTTGGGCTCCTAGGTAATTTTTGGCAGGTGTTTTTAAGGTATCTCTTTTGCACAACCGTTAAAAAAGATTACAACTTTGATGTAGTTGATAAAAGCGTAGTTCAAGCTATTTATATTGTTATCTGTGTAATAGCAAAGAAATCTAAATGTGTTATAATATGTATTCATGATAGATCCGGTTCAGATAATTAATTTGGGCTCTCTAGGTAATTTAGGCAGGGTGTTTGAGGTATCTCCCTTTCACAAACCGAAAAGTATTTACAATTTGATGTAGATAAAGTGTAGTCAAGCTTATTTATATTGTTTTATGCTGTAATAGCAAAGACAATCTGAAAATTTGTGCATAACTATGTATTCATGTTTTTAGATCGGTTTCAGAAATAATTTGGGCTGCTCATAGGTAATTTAGCAGGTGTTTGAGGTAGTCTCCTTGCGCAGCTTGTAAAATAATTTTACAATTTGATGTTTTGATAAAGTGTAGTCAAGCTGGTATTTATATTTGTTTATGTGTAATAGAAAAGAAAATCTAAATTTGTCGTATAATATGGTATTCAGTTTTAGATCGGCTTTCAGGATAAAAATTTGGGCTCCTAGGTAATTTAGGGCAGGTGTTTAGGGTATATCCTTTGCACAACCGTAAAAATTAAATTTTATGTAGTGATAGAGCGAGTCAAGCTTATTTATTACTGTTATATATGTAATTAGCAAAGAAATCTTAAAGTGTGTTTGTTATAAATAGTATCATTACTTTAGGATCCGGTCTTCCAGATGAGTAATTTGAGCTTCCTAGGTAAAATTTAGGCCAAGAGATGTTTGAGGCTATCTCCTTTGCAACAACCCGTAAAAAATATTTACAATTTGAATGTAGTTTGATTAAAAGCCGTAGTCAAGCTCTACCGCTGTTATATTTAGTTATTTATGTGTACCATCTCTCAGGCAAAGAATAAGTCGCATAACATCTTGTCCGCTGGCCACTAATATCATAACTGTGATGCGGCCCCGCAATCCCTATACTGTCTAGTCTCCCGGCCCGACAGGAGCGTTCTGCGAGATCGTCACCCCGCGAGTCTCTCCGCCTATAAACATGCAGAGCTGGCTCTCTGCGCTGTTCCGGTACTATTAATCTCATATCACGTCGCTCTAACTGCTTAGTGTTCATGTTGGTTTTTGACGCTGTTGCGTCCTACATCGTGCTGTCGGTCGATCACCTTCGCGGAGGTATCCGTTTAAAACTCCTGTCTCATCTAGTTCGTCTACATATCAACAACACAGGCCGTGTGACTCATACTTGACTCTGAATATTTTACAATTTGATACCTAACTGTGCCATGCGGTCCCCAGTAAGCAGCCGCTCGAACTACAGACCGAACTGCGCTCGTGTCAAAAGCACCCCTTCATTTTATTATTGTTATATGTGTAATTAGCAAAGATAACCTCTCTACAATTCTTTGTTATACATATGGGTATTCATGGTTTATGATGTCCGCGTTTTCTAGATAAATTAATATTTGCCGCGGCGACTGCGTTCCTCTAACTTAGAGGCGCCAGACTTCTCAGTCACTAGGGGTCGTTTTCGAGGCTACTTATCTCCTTCTGCAACAACGTGAAAACAATTTACCAATTTTGCACTGTAGTGATAGAAGCGTAGTCAAGCCTATTTATACTCATCTCCTTCCCTTATCTTATCGGCCTCATCGAATTGTAATTAGCAAAGAAATTCTTAAATTTGTTTATAATATGTATTCAAGTTTAGATCGGTTTCAGATGAATAATTTTGGGTGTCTTCCTAGGTTAATTTTAGCGGCCGTGTGACGGTATCTCCTTTGCCAGCAACTGCTAACAATATTTACTAATTTGATATGTAGTGATAAAGTTGACTAGTCAAGCTTATTATATTGTCTTTATGTGTAATAGCTAAAGAAATCTAAATTGTGTTATAATATGTATCATGTGTAGATATAGGTTTCACGATAATAATGTTTGGGGCTCCTCTAGGATAATGTTATTAGGCAGGTGTTTTGGAGGTATTCTCGCTCTTTTAACAACCGTAAAATAATTACCAAGCTCTGATTATTGATAAAGCAGTATCAAGCTTATTTATAGTGTTTTATTTGTTAATAGCAACAGAAATCTAAATTCGTTTCAATATGTATTCATGTTAGATCGGTTTCGAGATAATCTAGGTTTCGGCTCCTAGAGTAATTTAGGCAGGTGTTTTGAGCGGTATCTCCTTTCTTATACAACGTAAAATACTTTACAATTTGAGATTGTAGTTATAAAGCGTAGTCAAAGCTTATTTATATTGTTTTATTTTATATAGCAAAGAAATCTAAATTTGTGTATAATTATGTATTCATGTTAGATTCGGTTTCAGATAAAATTTGGGCTCTAGGTTCATTTAGGCAAGGGTTGTTGTGAGGTTAATCTCCTTTTGCACAGCCGTAGAAAATATTTAAACAATTTGATGTAGATGATAAAGTTCGTAGTGCGAACCCTTTTATTTTATATTGTTTTAGGTTGTTAAATTTTATGTGTATTTTAATATTGTTATAATATGTATTTCGTGTTCAGATTTTCTGGGGTTTCAGATAATAAATTTTGGGCTCCATAAGGTAATTTACGGCACGGTGTTTGAGGCGTATTCTCCTTTGCCACAGCCTGTAAAAATATTTTACTCATTGAATCTTCTATGTAGTGATAAAGTGTGAGTGCATTGTAATTATTATATTGTTTTATGTGTTAATAGAAGAAGAGGAAAATCTAAATTTGTTTATAATATGTATTCATGTTAGATTGGTTTCAGATAATAATGGGCTCTCTAGGTTTAATTTCAGGCTGCATTTTTTTAGGGCTATATCCTTTTGGCCACAACCGTAAAAAAAATTAACATTTATGTAGTCGATGACAATAGCAGTAGTCAAGCTGTATTGTTATATTGTGCTTATATAATGTATTTTCATCAAATTCTAAATTTGTTAGTAAGATGTATTAATGTTACATTCAGGTAGAAGATCAATAGAATTTGGGCTCTTAGGTAATTAGGCAGGTGTTTTAGAGGTATCTCCTTTCACAACTGTAAAATATTACAATTTGAATGTGAAGTGATAAAGGCTAGTCAAGCTTATTTATATTGTTTTATTGGTTGTAATAGCAAAGAAATCTAACATTGTTATAATATATGTATCGATGTTAGATCGGTTTCAGATAAATAATTTGGGCTCCTTAGGTAATTAGGCAGGTTTTAAAGGTATCTCCTTTTTTTACAACCGTAAAATATTTACAAATTGATGTTAGTGATAAAGCGTAGTCAAGCTTATTTATTTATTGATTTTATAAATTAAAATAGAAAGAAATGTAAATTTGTTATAATATGTATTCATGTTAGATCGGTTTTCAGATAATAATTTGGGCTCCTGGTAATTTAGGCAGGGTGTGGGAGGGGGATTTTATCTCCTCTTTACAACGGGTAAAAATATTTACAATTTTGACTGTGAGTGATAAAGCGTAGTCCAAGCTTATTTAAATTGTTATATGTTGTAATAGCAAAGAAATCTACAATTTGGTGGTATACATATGTCATTCATGTAGTAGATTCGGTTTTCAATATAAACAAATTTGGCTCCTAGGGAATTTTAGGCAGGTGTTTGAGGATATCTATTTCACAACATTAAAAAATTAAACACATTGTACTGTAGTGATTTAAAAGCGTAGTCAAAGCTATTGTATAATTGGTGGTGAGTATACTGTAATAGCAAAGAAATCTAAAGTTTTTGTTTTAATATGTATTCATGTTTAGCGATCGGTTTATAGATAATCAATTTGGGGCTCGTAGTAACTTTAGGCAAGTGTCTTGAGTGTTTCCTCCTTTGCACATACCGGTGTGAAAATATTTACAATTTGATGTAAGATAATACGTAGTCAGCTATATTATAGTTGTTTATGTGTAATAGCAAAAGGGAAATCTAACATTGTGTGATAATTACTTGTATTCATGTTTAGATCGGTTTCAGAAAGTAATTATTTGGGCTCCTATGTAATTTTGGCAGGTGTTTTAGGTCACCTTTGCACAATCGTAAAAATTTTACAATTTCATGTAGTTGATAAAGCGTAGTCAAGCCTTATTATATATTGTTAGGTGTGTAATAGCAAGGAAATCTAATTTGTTATAATATGTATTCATGTTATAGCGGTTTCAGATAATAATTGGGCTCCTATGTAATTTAGCAGGGTGTTTGAGGTGTGCTTCCTTTGCATAACCGTAAAAAATTATATATGTATTTTAGTTGATTAAAGCGTCAGTCAAGTGCTTCATCTTTTATATTAGTTATAGTGTGCTCATAGCACAATAAATGCGTAACATATTTGTGATAAATATTGTATTCATGTCTAGACGGTTTCAGATAATTAATTTGCGGCTTCCTAGGTGATAATTTTCACGGCAGTGGTATTGAAGGTATCTCTTGCACACCCGTAAAAATTTGCCAATTTGTATTGTACGTTTTGATAAAGCGTGAGTGTCAAGCGCGTGTTTTTATATTCGTACCCTATATGTGCTAATAGCAAAGAAAATCTAAATTTGTTTTTTTCAATATGTATTCATGTTAGATCAGGTTTTCAGATAATAAATTGGGTTCCTAGACGTAACTTAGGCAGGTGTTTGCAGGGTTATCTCCTATTGCAACAAGCTGTAAAATATTTACAAATTTGATGTAGTGATAAAAGCGTAGTCAGGCTTATTTATGTTTTTATATGTTTTTATATAGCAAAAGAAATCTAAATTTTTTATAATTATCTTATGCCATGTATACGTATCTGGTTTCACGGAGTAATTAATTTGGGGCTCCTATGTAATTTTCTGGCCAGGTGCTTTGAATATCACCTTTGGCACAATCGTAAAATGATTTTACAATGTCAGTGTAGTGATTAAGAGCGAACTCAGGCTGCTATTTACATTATCTGTTTTATGTGTTAATAGCAAATAAATCCTAAATTCTTGTGATTCAATATGATTTCGATGTTAGAATCGGGTTCAGAAAAATGAATTTGGGCTTCCTAGGTTATTTAGGCAAGTTTTTGAGGTATGCTCCTTTGGCACAACCGTAAATAACTTACAATTTGTTGATGTAGTGATAAAACGTAAGTCAAGCTTATTTATATTGTTTATATGTTAAAGTAGCAAAGAATCTAAATTTGTGTATAATATGTATTCCCTTGTTTAGAATCGGTTTCAGATAAAATTTGGGCTCCTAGGGAAACTTAGTAGGTCAGGGCTGTTTTGAGGTATCTCATTTGCACTGCTGTAAAATATTTACAATTGAATTTCAAAGCAAAATAATACAAGTTAACTTATGTGCTATATTGTTTTTTTATGAATGTAATAGCAAAGGAAATCTAACATTGATATGACCCCGGCACTTTGCATCAACGGGGCGGGGCCGGGTGAAGCGGAGCATGCGGGAACGGCGGTGCGATTGAGGGGAGGCTTAGATATAATATGTATTCATGGTTAGATTGGTTTAGATAATAAATTTGGGCTAATTAGGTTAATTTAGGCTGGTGTTTGAGGTATCATCTTGCACAACCGTAAAATATTTTAAACAATTTGATGTAGTAAATAAAGGCGTAGTCAAGCTTATTTACATTGTTATATGTGTAAAGCAAGAAATCTAAATTTGCTATAATATTATTCATGTTAGATTTTTTTCAGATAATAATTTGGGCTTCCAGGTAATTTAGGCAGGTGGTTTGAGGTATCTTCCTTTGCACAACCTTAAAAAAATTATACATTTATTTGTGATAAAGCGTTCAGTTCCAAGGCTTAATTCTATCATTGTTATAATGTGTAATAGCAAAAAAATCTAAATTGTGATGATATTGTATTCATGTTAGTAGATTCGGTTTCAGATAAAATAATTTGGGTTCCTAGCTATAATTTAGGCAGGGTGTTTGAGGTATCTGCCTTGCGCACAACCGTAAAAACTTACAATTTGAGTGTAGTGATATTCGCGGTGACTAATCTTATTTTATATTGTTTTATGTGTTAATAGCAAAGAAATCTAAATTGTTTATAATATGTATTCATTGTTAGATCGGTTTCAGACTCAATAATTTGGGGCTCCTAGGTACTTAAGGCAGGTGTTTGAGGTACTTCTTTTGCACAACCGTAAAATATTTTACAATTTGATGTAGCTATAAAAGGTATAGTCAAGCTTATTTATATTGTGTATGGTCTATGCGTGGCTGGGGGGGGATGGTGCGGGTGCAGGGAATGGAGCATCAGTTATTGTGCGGCGTTCCCTGGGGGTGATAAATGCTAAATTATATATATATTAGTATATATCATATAATATAATAAGATATATATTATTATAACTATATATAAAATATATTATATATTATATATATATAGTATCTATATATATATATAATATATTATATATATGAAAGGAAGATGATTGATGTAAAAATTGACAAGAGATAATGGAAAATGAGAATAATGTACACAGTGACATAAAAAGATTAGTATAGAGGGTAGGAACATAAACAGGAAGGAAACAGGAGAATTAAATATAAAACTAAGGGGAGATTAGAATTGGTCAATGAAGAAAGAGAAGGAGGAGGAAAGAAACAGAGTTAAAACCCAGCAAATACAATAATATTTTCGTTTTAAAAAATGAAATATGGTAGATATTTTAAAAAATGACAAAAAAAATAGCAGATGCAAGGATACACACTTAACTACAAAATAAACAATGTTAGAAAACATTATAAAAAATGTATATTTCCTTGACAAAGTAATATACCTCTATTTACTCACGACATCCTATATTCCCATTTCTATTACCATTTTTAAAAGACAGGTCGGCCATTCCAACACGTCCTCTACGTTACGATATCACCACTACGCCTTCTTTACACCCTCCGATAACGCTCCCAAAGCCTTCTCCCAACGATTCGCCAACTGCGTTTTCCCCACACCGGCCCCTCTCCCTATATTCGTCCCCATTAGGCCCATCCTAAAGCATAAAATACAATGCCGCTCTACCGTCTTGATTTTGATAAAAATAAAACAGATAAAATACTATGATTGAAACCATTTTCTTATAGAAAAAATTGGTTTTCTAAAAAAAGCAAATATAAAAAAATATTGTTTAAGGCAAATAATAACCACATAACTTGAACGATATTATTTCTCCAATAATTTTCCACTTGAAAATGAATGGAGAATTCACTGTGAATGTGTCGCTTGAATACTGTTTTATCAACCAGTCGGATTCACTCTAGTGAGAGAATGTGAATGATGTTGCTGGACTATTGTGCTTTTCAACTTTTGAATTACTGTGCTACACATTCAGTGCATTCAAGGATAAGGCCAAGGAAACCCCCCAAGTTCATGTCATACAGGCCGTTTTAAAATTGATTTCATTAAAACAAGAAATGAGATAAAAGATGTTGGATACAAAGAGTATGAAGATGTCGTTGGGGCAACACAAAACCAAATTTTTGTTAATTTTTTTAATTATCAATGTAATGAAAGCTTGGATCACCCTGTGATCTGTCTTTTTTCAATGCCTTTCCATTAGATTGGTCCAAATTGATTAGTTTTAGAATTCCCAATCATCAAAAATTGCAGATAAATAATTTAGGGAAATGGTAATTACAGGGTGTTCAATTTCACAAGAGAGTAATGTGAATAGAATGTTGGTAAATGTCGGCATAAAGAAAATTATACTAAATGTAGTAAGTGGGTACTAACCATAATAGCTTATTGTTAAATTAATATTCGTAAACATTCATTAAAAAAAAAATTGACTCTTGAGTGAAAAATATTGCGAGTTTACACAAAAGGTCGTGAAACCATGATTGAAATTCTTGGAAATTTTATTAGTCATTGAAATTACATGTAAGACGCACTCGGGTTTAAAACCCTCAAACAAAAATGTTTTTTTAATATTAAAAGTTGCATACAAAGGAGTATAAAAGTTCACAATATCAAAAATTCTTATGGAAGAAAAACTCTGAAATCGTCTGAATCCAAAGTATGTTTCAATTTCAAAACTTTCCTTTTCCAAAAAAATACATTGAGTCGAATCAGTGGAGTCATATGAAAATCGTTTTGACGTAAAAGATAAAATTTTTATATTAAATGAAATTTTATTTTATTGAAATTCTTAAAACCTGGAACTCTTTCTTTTATTGTCTCTGGCTCATTGCGATTTAAATGACAAAAATTAATAAAAATAACTTTTTAATCCCAATTGAATCAAAATATTTGGATTAAAAAATATTTGAGATTTGAGAAAGACAAAAAAAAAGTCGATGAATTGTATTGTAATAATTTTACTATAATAAATACTAACGTTTAAAAAAAGCCCATCTCATGGTGAACACTAGGAAAGATAAGCGGTATCAATATCCTTTAATCTGTCCAATTTCAAATATCAAATAGGTTGGACACAATTTTGTTGCGCGGACGTTTTTTTATATCTAATACATAAAATAAGATAAATCAATTCCATCATTTCCATCTATCCTGCAATGTTTAAACGCAAGTTTTTAAAGGATTTCCGTATGATCAGACCCTTTAAAAAGTAGAGAGGACTTGAGAATAATTGCAATATTTGAAGGCAGGGTCTCTTACATCTATGAGAATGCTCACAGTTTTGATTTATGCAGGATATCTTTTATGCTCCGAAAACTGGTGAGATGGCAATCTTTGTGAGTATAGTGCAATTCGAAGAGAAAGATTGGAAAAAAGTTATCGAAGATCTATTAAAATACTTAAGAAAAACGTCATTTTAATTTTTGAAATTTGAAACCTCGTTACCCAAAACAGGGTACTACCACCAAATGAAGAATCCCAACTGATTTCAGTAAATATATATCATATAATTTATATAGTATATATATATATATGATATATATGTATATATAGTATATATATTATTATAGTATTATATAATAATAATATATATATATAATAATATAATATATAAATCTATATATATACTAATATACTAATATATATATATAAATATATATAATATATAATCTGACTGTTGTCGAAGAGGACGGAGGAATTAAAAATGGGTCAAAGTGGGAAGTAAAAAAAAGAGAAAAAGCTTAAGAACCAACAAGGAAGAAAAAACTGAAGACTGAAGGCTGAAAGAACTTCTAACTAAAGGTGCTAAATAGATTTCAGAATGCAGATGAGAAAAGCTTTGGGTCATGGACCGCTGCCCAGATTATCATAACAAAGTATTTACCCAAAACTACTGGGGTGCGCGCGTTTTTTTAAATTTTAAAGAAAGAAACATAATATTTATTTATTTCGATAAAAATTACTGGAGTTGCAAAATGTTTGGTGAAAATTGTTTGCCTTTAATTAAAGATAACCATTTTAAAATATAATACTTTCTCTTATAATTAAATAAACGAGGTAGATGATAATATGTAATCGGTCTGTAGTGTCCTTTGGATTATTTTAATTTGAAGATTAAATTTGGATTTAAGAGTAAATACTAATCCACTAAATTAATCTGCCGGATGAGTTTGGAGTATAACGACATATCGGATTATATTGAAGAAGACTCGTGTCGCTTGGCTACTATTGCTAGTTCGAGTATATGTCATTAATAATAATATTTTTATGGGGGCCACCGGGCTAGCACCCGGCTCTTATTGATTTGTGCTTGCAGGAAATCCCTGGGACCCCATTGGAATCTTACGCGCCTGGAAACACGATCTTCTGTTAGGAGGCCTGGAAAAAGTTTTTAGTCTCCAAATGGGAAGAAGATACATCTCCACTGAAAGGGTAAAACCCTACCTGAGTGTTTAACTCAAGGACTAACATCGGAAACATTGCGCCGAGAAATATTTTCCTAGAGTGCTTAGTATGAGAGTTTCGGGTCCAGAAGAAGAATAAATGCTGGTCCAAACTTGAGGGCCCGAAAGCCTACCTGGGAGACTGGTAAATAAATAAATTTATAATTATATATCAATTATATATATATATATAATATATATATAATTATATATCATATATAATATATATATGAATTAATATATAAAGCTCTGTATAATATATATATAGTATCTACAAATAATAGAGTGAGGAAATAAAAGATATTAAATTGGATGGAAGATAAAAAACTGTGTTCTATTCTGGAGTTCTAATCGGAGCTCCTTGGTCCAGGATCTAGCCCTAGACCATCCCTGTGATCTTAATAGCCGAATGTTTTAAGGGCAGCGTCGGTTTGAACCCAGGAGGAGGATTATGCTTCTTTATCTACCAGATTTTAAGATCTTTTATTAAGCAATTATCTGTGTTTATGATTTGGCGTATTAGAATATCGAAGGTTATTTAAATATAATATTAAAAGAATATTAAAAGATTTTTTGAGTATTGAAAAGATTTAATAATGATTTGATTTTTTGATCAACTATGGGAATCCATTCCTGTTTAAGTTGGGCTAAGGTGGACATTGGTATGGCTGTTCTGCATTGGATGGGTCAAGTGCTCTCAAGGATGACTCGATTCTCGAATGCAGAAGCCCCGGTTCAAGTGGCGAGGGAATACGGGTTTCTTTACATTCAAATTTAATATAATATATATATATATTATATATATATATATAATAATATATATTAGTATTATACATTTATATAAGGTTAAAGTATAGGAAATCTTAATATATTTAACCTCTCTCTCTCTCTCTCTCTCTCTTCTCTCTCTCTCTCTCTTTCTCTCTCTTCGTCCATATATTATATTATATATATAATTATATTAATATATAGTATATATATTTTATATAAGTATATTATTATATATAATTATATTAATATATATTATTATATATTATATAATATAAGAGACAGTCTTATGATTAACTTAATAAGAATTAATTAGTTATATATAATTATCATATATAATATATATGTAATATATAATATATAATAGTTATAGTATATTTCTCACCATTCCATCTTTTGTTAGGTAGATCCTGTCAAGTGTTGCTCCTCCAGGAAAATCCCCGTTTAGGACGTTCCGGGTCTTCAAATAGTTCCGTCCTTTCCACATTCTCCATCGTTTCTCCCCTCGTCGACGTAATTGCTTCTTTCACAGCATCCTTCCATCTTTTCCTTGGTCTTCCCACTGGTCTCGTTCCGATAGGTCTCCATTTAAGTAATCTTCCGGGGGTATCTAAAATCCTCCATTCTCTGCACATGAGCGAACAACTCTTAGCTTGGTTTTCTTTCGAATACATGTCCAATATTAGCTGACTCCGACCTTTCTCTTCATTTGCCTTCACTTATCTAAAACTCGTCCCTCAGCGTTTACTCCTCTTTATTATCTTAAACACTGCAATTCAAAGTTCTCATTTATTTCTTCTTGCATCGTGTTAAGTACCCCAAAACATTCCACCCGTATATTATTTCTCCGTAGGTAGGATGGTTGTGATATATATATTAATATCACTTTTACCTCTACTGGCGACTGGCACTCCTCTCTGCGTCACAAAGGGTACAATATTCCCCCATTCCTTGAGTATTTCGTTATTCTAATTCTTTCCTTCAGTTCTTGATAGCTATTCCATTTGCTTTCCATCGAATATTCACTCCTAGATATTTGAATTGCTGGTTTTTTAACTATATTGACCATCCAACCATATCTCCGCGGTTTTTTCTCCCTGGTCTCAGATATCGACCTACTCCTCTCTCCGCGGTTTATTTTATTCCCAACTCCATCATAACTTCATTCCCAAGAATTCCAAAACCAAGGGGGCAGTCTTGGTATAGTTCATGTTGTCCTTTTCACCACACCGGGCGTACTCAGCGATACAAAATTTATTCCTAGATCCTCTCTCTACATATATCTCTCAGCATTGGTCCAGACTATGAACGCAAAAAGAGTATCAAGGACACAGCACTCACTGCCCTGCCTTACTTCTAGTCTCGTTTCAACCATATCTCTCCCTACTTTTTCATCTCCCTAACGGTGTGTATGGGTTTTTCATACATATTCTTATTATCCTTTATCAGCTTCTATTTATCCATTATGCAGTGGCTTCCATCATTCCACAACTCTCTCTCTTCCTGTATTCTATCAAAGGCTTTCTCTAGATTCTATTAAATGCGGGATATTATGCTACCTTATTCCTTCTAATCACTTTTCTTCCACTATCGATTGTTTAATTTTTAATGAGAATATCAAGTCAATTACACTTCTATTTTTGGCCTGAATCCGTGTTGCTACTCTCCAATCTTTCCCTTAATTCTCTCCCCGGAGTCTTTTTTTCATTATCCTCTCGTGTATATTTATATTGCGCTCAACAGCAACACTAGCCTCTGAATTCCGACACTTCTCTTCTATCTCATTATGTATTGGACATATCATTAGCTTTTCTCCATATCTGACGCTCCCTCCACATTCTTGTCCATGTATAATATAGCCACACAATAACCAATAACTACCCTGTGTGGAATTAATGTTCATTATTTGAGTTTTCCGATCGAGACTCTGGCTCTTTTCCATTTCTTTATAGTGCGCTTATGTATGTATCTCTGCTCCAGTTTGTAGTTCTTTTCGGATGATGCGATCTGGGTTCTTGCTTTCGCCATGGTTGTGGTTGTTGTGTGTGGAGTTCTCGGTGGCGTCGAGAGCTTCAGTGATGATGTTCGCCGGCGTGGTCCAGCCACATGTTTAATGTATTGTCTGGTGATTCTAATGAAGTGTGTTCTGGTGCTTACTCTCTCTCCTCGACCTTCTTTCAGCTAGTCCACTTATTATATATCACATTTCGGGGTGATCCCGTTGTTACGTTCGTATTTTCTGTTCGCCTCTAATCTTCTTAGTATCCATATATCCAAACGTATCCTAGTGAACTCCTCATGTCATCTCATCATCACAATTCTTCTCCCTATTCTTTCCGCATGACAAGTCTCTATTCGAGATCTGTATTCGCTTTTTCTAAACCTCTATCTTATGCTCTGCGTTTCTCGCCCCCAGTGTGTGTGAACCTTTTTGTCCTCTGTCACTTGTCTTCAATCCAGAAACGGCTTTCTTGTTTTTTTCTATTACTACGCTTTACTTTCCTCATTCCACCAAACCGTCTTTTTCCTTTTCCCACTACTTATTTTTTTTGTTCCAATCCACTTCTCGGGCAACCTGCTCCACACCTTCTCTGAAATGCTTCCAACCTCCTCTACTTCGTTCCACCCGTTCCTGAGATTTTTCATATTTTCCTAAATAGTCTTGTTGTGTGAAAATCTTCTCTTTGTTCATCCCTTTTAACTTTCCTATCATTAATCAGTTCGTTCTCTAGGTTTTACATTCTTCCGTTTTCTTCCTTTTGTCTCCATCTTAGATCCTCCCACCCCACAAGTTTGTGCGTCACCGATCCAAAGAGCACTGATGGTTATTGCTCTTTGACATCCATAAACACCCTTCTTATCAATTAACATATCATGTAGATCTTTTCATAGGATTTTTCCATGGATACTCCTTGGGTTTGCTGCATTCCCGAGTGGTTACCAGTGCCACTTTGACTTCGCTTCGATGTTTAAAAAAGGTGCTCCATGAATCGCGCCTGCACCATTTCTTTTAGCCAAGTAAACTAGTCTTTCAACCTCTGTATTTCTTCTCCAACTCCGAACGCCCCCAAGCTGCTTTATCTCCTTCTCTCCTCATCCCACATGTGCTTCCTATCTCCCTATAATTATTATTGTGTAGTCCTCTTCTTCCACATATTACATCCTGCAGTGGTCTCCACTTAAACTCGTGATCTTCTCCTTCCGTAGGTCTTCCCGGATGCGGCGCAATAGACCCTTGTCATTCATACTCAACTTTTGACTTCTCACCTTTCAACGTCACAGTCATAATTCTTTCGTTCACTAATACCGCTTCTATTACACAAATGTTTCTGGTGTCATAACAATCGCTACACCGTGTCTTTTCCTTCCCCTCTACCCTTTACACCATGACATAACATTGTGTAATTGTCTACATCCCACTCCCTTTACTCACCTCCACACACGCCCAAGACTATCCAGGACCTCTCTTCCGATAGCACTCTACAAGCCTCTCCCTTTTTCCAGAGAAGGTGCTCGCGTTTATTGTAGCCAGTTTGTAGTGATAGTCCTTTTTCCGTAGTCCTTGAACTCGCCGAGTCGGGTACCGAGAAGTCTGTCCATTATTCCGAGGCACAACAAAGGTTTCACGAGCTTAAGTTTTATGTAGCCGGGCTTTTGCTAGGCCTGGGTCCGAAAGCAACCCTCCTTTTATCCCGACCTTATCCAGATAGGAAACAATTTACAGAAAGAAAGAATATATTTATTTTAGCATGTCCAATAATAATAATATAATATAATAATAATAATATATAATAATAATTATAATAATATATTAATATAATAATAACGCTAACACCAAAACTAGATTTATTATTATATTATTATTATTATATTAGTATTATTACTTATATATTATTTGATTTATTATTATTTATTATATTATTATTTATTATTATTATTATTAGATGATATTATGTTATTATTATTATATTTATATCATTATTATATTATATGATTATTATTATTATTATTATTATTATATTGATTATTATTATATTATTATCTATTATTATTATATTATTATATATTATTATTTATTATTATTATTATTATTATTATTATTATTATGATGTATATTATTTTACTTATTATATTTATACTTATATTATATATATTATTTATATTATCAGTATTATTATTAATTATTATATTATTTATTATATTATATTTTTATTATTATGATTATTGATTATGTTTTATTTTTATTATTATTAATTTATTTATGTATTATTATTATGTTATTGATTATTAGTATATTATTATTTTATATATTTATGTGTGTATACTCTAATTTAGAATATATTTATATATATAGGGCCTATATAAGTTATTATATATATAGTAGTATTATATATATCTATATATATATATATATATTATCTCTTCTTCTCTGTAAATGAAACTTGAGATTATATAAGGAAAAATAAATAATGATATATATTAAAAATTTAAGAATTTTGGAAAAAAAAATCAAAAATTTTTTATAAAAGATTAATAATAATATAAATAATATAATAATAAATAATAATAATAATCAATAATAATAATATAATTATGATAATAGATAATAATTGAGATTAATAATAATAATTCAAAATAAATTAAAATTATTAATATAATTAATAATAATAGATAATAATTAATAATTAATAATAATAAGAATAATAGTAATAATAATAATAATAATACATAATATAATAATAATAATAATTAATAATAATAATGTAATAGTAATAGTAATAATAATAATAATAATAATAATATAATAATAATAATAATAATAATAATAATAATTATAAAATATAATGAATAAAATAATAATAATAATAATAAAAATAATAAGACTAATAATAATAATTATAAATTATATAAAATAATAATAATATAATAATAAAATAATAATAATAATAATTAATAATAATAATATATATAATATAATAATAATATAATAATAATAATAATAAAATAATAAATAATGAATAATATTAAATATAATAATAGCTAAATAATAATAATAAATAATTAATAATAATAATAATAATATAATAATAATGTAATAAGATAAAATAACAATAATAATAATAATAATAATAATAACTAATAATAATATCAATAATAATAATAATAATAATGTATAATAATAATTAAAAGAATAATAATAATTAAATACATAATAATGATCAATAACTTAATAAATGATTAATTAAGTATTGATTAAGTTGTAAAAATATTATTTAATTTAAGCTATGCTAGTGATTTGAAAACAAATTATGCCTTCTCATTTAATAATCACAGTACATTAATATGTGTAAGGTATTTTTGTACAATTCTTGTTCTTTCGAAGTGCACAATCCAAGTTAATTTCAACAGGAAAAGAATTTACTTCATTTACTTTAATCCAATATTATTTTCTCTATCTTAATATTATTAAGAGTTTCTTTAACGTATTCGAAACAGTATTATTTCCTTATTTGTGATTGAAACAAGTGATATTTTAGTTTAAATGAAATTATAGAAATTAACTATAAATACAAAATACTCTGAAATGGATTAGAGCAGGCCTAATATAGAATACCAAATTTGTTTCAAACACTGGTTTCAAATATGTATAAACCACAAATTGCTACTATAGTTATCAATAATGTTTGTTAATTTGATAAAAAATATACATATGATTAACGAAGCAGAAAAAGATTGTAAAATCGTTTCAAGACCAAATCGAGGCCAAAAAAAAGGAAAAAAAGGGAAACACCAATCATACGTCAAATGTCTGTACATAACGATAATTACATGAGTCTTTTTTTCCTGTGAGTATACTAATTTCTTGTCCAAAAATATATTCCCAATATCTCAGTCAATTTTGCACTTTTCAAATTCTAAGATATTTTTTTTGGGGGAATTCGGGAAAGGCGAATGGGTTTATATTATTTGTTTTATTTTTCAACAAGAAGGAAATTTATTACGCTTGATCACTGAATAAAATTGTATATTTTATACATCTCCTCTCTTTTCTCTTTCTCTCTCTCTCTCTCTCTCCTCTCTCTCTCCTCTCTCTCTCTTCTCTCTCCTCTCTCTCTCTCTCTTCTCTCTCTCTCTCTCTCTCTCCTCGCTTTTCTCTCTCTCTCTCTCTCTCTCTCTCTCTCTCTCTCCTCTCTCTCTTCTCTCTCTCTCTCGCTATTATATATAAGTATATATATATTATAATATAGTAATATATATATATACTATACTTATATTATATATACTTATTATATATATTATATATATAGGTATATATATAATAATATAATATATATTATAAATTTATAATAAAATTATATATATAGATAATTAAAGCATCTATTTATGTCACACACTACATAAAATATTTACAAAATCTATATAATATATATAATTAAGTATATAAATAAAAGAAAATAGTAATATTATAATATAAGTATATATATTAGTGTATATATATATAGTATATATTTATATTATAATATATAACAATTAATTATATATTATATAATATATATTATATACTTTTATTTTGTTCTATTGATAAAATGTGGGCATTTACTTGTTTAAGTTGAAACTACTTGGACAGAAACTTGCAGGATCCAAAATTATCAACAGAAAAAACGTGCACAGAGTAACTTTGATAATGGTGAATTTTCAACATATAATTTATTTCTTATTAGCAAAAAAGTAGTAAAAAAAAATTGATATCTATTTTTTGGACTTCACATCTAAGATTATAATAAAATGAGGTACTTAGGCGCAATTTATTCAGTTTAAATTTGATGTATCTTACGTAACATTTGTAGAGTGAATGTCAAACGCCATGACACTGTTTAATTAATTATTCGAAATAATTAAATAAAAGGTCAGTTGCCTTGAATGGCCAAATAGCCCGCGTACTCACCGCAAGCCTCCGGGCCAAGGACTGGTGGCTGAAAAATAAAAATTAATTTCTTTTTCGTACAATAAAAGAAGGCATTCTTCACCGTAGGTAAATTAATTATCTATAAGGCATTTACCAACCCCATTCTCGGATACTAATATTGTATCGATTGCTCCCCCCTGGTTTAATAAAGGGTATATATTATATATAGTATATATATTATATATATAATAGTTTATATATATTATATATAATATTTAAATATATATTAATAGATATATATATATCTATTATATATGTATATATATATAACTATAATATATTATTATTATATAAATGATATAATTATACTATTATATATATATATAATAGTATATATATATATATATATATATAATATACTATATTATATATTATATATTAATATTATACTTATATACATTTTATAGATTATACTATATACTATATAAAGGAAAACACTGCCAGAATAGACAAATTTAGGTTACTCAAAACCTTGGTAAAAATGAAGCATGCAATAGTCGTCAAAATGACAAATTTTCCAATAATCGTCAAAAAAAGAGAAAAAATAATCTCAATTGTGTGAGTACTTTTCTGTGAGTATAATTGTCAATTTAAGAAAACAAATACTCTATTTAATAGTTTTGTAATGCTCAATCTTTCGACACCAGGTTCTGAGTACTACTTTCACTTTATACTGTATTATTTTTACTTCCTACAAGAAAAATCGTAAAAAAATTAATATAATATATATATATAATTAGTTTATATATATGTATATTATATCATTATAATAATACATATTATATTATATATACTATATTACATATATATAATATATATATATTATAAACGCCTTGGTTATGACATCACCATGCCCAACCTAACAAATTAGCATTTGTTAGCTAAACTCAGAATCAATAAAAATAACTTAATGTGAAGCGAAGTTTTAATTAAATATTGATCACATATAATTTTAATATTGTGGAAGTTAAAGTTTACTCATTTTTTTTAATATATTAAATAGAAAAAAAACAATAAAATGACATGTAACCATTTTAAACACTGCTGACTTTGACATAAATAATTTTCAATAGCATTGAGTCGAATTTGATTCATTATTGAATGTACTTTTGATGAAAATAAATCAATTCGACCGCTTAGCACTATATTCTCCACCAAGCGGAAGTAAATTCTTCCAGTTATTTTATTATATTCAATGTCAGAAGTTGTCGTTAAAGATTAAATAATTTAGAATTTATCCATTATCCAAATTTAACAAGTTTTTAAGGAATTAATATCAGGTCCTTAAAACTAAAATTAATATTTGGCTAAATAAAATTCATGATTAGGCCATATTGAGTGATATAAAAAAAATTATGAAAAAGACTTATATACCCCTGTAATATAATATATAATATATATTATATATAATACTATATAATATATATATATATATATATTATTTATATATTATATCTTATATTATTTACATAGTATATAATATATATGTATCTATAATATATATATAGTGTGATTATACTTTATATATATATATATTATATTATATTATTATATAAATATATATAAGTACTATAAATAATAAAAAACTAATTTAAAACATATATAATAAATATGCATAATCTCAATATTATATGCAATTTATAAAATTTTCTTCATATATATATATACATATATATATATATATATATATATAGTAATATACCTATATATATATATTATATATATATAATATATTATATTTTAATATAGCATAAAAAAAAACTATTTAAACATATATAATATATATATATATATAATATATATATATATATATTATATATATATATATATATTATAGTGGAACAGTTTCATTACTTCTCAATAGTTAATGAACAGAAGAACCAGCGGCGGGCACACGTTTTACGCTCCTCACGATATCTGTCACGAGTATCTATAGTTTTAATTATGCAAGAGGTTTGGTATAACGCATCTAGAACCAAAGAAATGACCTCAATGTTGATCACGAACTGAATCAGTAGAAGTACGGGTAATCATTGCAAGGTACGTACCAGTGAATAGTAACATGTTGGAAAAAAAATCAATTTATTTAATTTTGCACTTAAATTTTTTACACTTGTTTAAATGCTTTGCGAATAAAAAATCGTTCAAGGAATAGGAAGTCTTTTATTTTTATCTTAATATCAGTAATCACAGTTAGCCTATGGATTTGCCATAGACCAAACATATGTCTTATCCGTTTTTAATTTTGCTAACAGACATTGTAACATCACACTATTTTTCACATAAGTAAGGTTATATTAATACTAATAATCTGGCCTGTAAGTACATGCTTATGTTATGATAATTCACTGGGACCACCTTCATACTTTTTCTTTAACTAGGTTTCTGGTTAGAGGTCTAGGATTTATTGTTTTGTCATTTTTATGATTTTAATATTTAAATGAACCAAGTCTAGTGTAATTTATTGATTATAAAAACATACTGAATTAAACAGATCAAAGCCTATAAATATATATTCATTATATATATATATATATATTATATATATATTATATTAATATTATATATTATATTATATATATTATATATAGTAATATCTATATATAATAAATATATATATATATAATATATTTATTATATATATTATATATATATATATATATACCTATATATATATATTAATATATATAATATATATATATTATATAATTACTATATATATAATTATATATATATATATTACTATATATATACATTAGTAGAACTATAATATCTATACTATTATATATATATATACTATATTATATATTATATATACTATCTTATATATATTTACTAATATATATTATACTATATATATATATATATATATATAATATATATAATTATATATATTTATATTATATATACTATAGTATATATTTACGTTATATATATATATATATATATATATTATATATATTAATACATATATAGATTATACTAATCAACTACGCTCTTATTATACATATATATATATATATATATACTTATTATATATATATAATATTATAGATATATATAATTATACTATATACATATATTTATATTTAATATTATAATTATATATATATTATATATTATATGTTATATTGAAAATCTGTAATAACCACAGAGAATATAAAATCATAGGAATCACCCCTAAAATATAAATAAAACTACTTTACACTTAAAACATTAAGACAAAATTTTGGGTGAGGCTGAAATTCTATTTAAAATAATGGAGCCTTCTGTGCAATTTACACTTTCATTACCAACAATTACACAACCAAAATTAAAAAAAAAAAAAAAAATAAAAAAAGAAATAATAATAAAAAAAAAAAATTAATTTGGTGCGCCCCATGGTAATCGTTGAATAAAGTGCTAATGCACAGAAAGGCCTCCTATTATTAGAATTTCTCCCATTTTTGTCTTATGTTTAAGTTAATGTATTTTATATTTGAGGGAGTGACATTGATTGATTATTATTTATATATGATATTTATATATTATTTACAAAAATTCAGGGGAGCACATCACATCAGTTCCTTATTTGATTTGTAACCACTTTACAAATGATATCAGTCATTTGCTACATATGGCATAATTCATTGCATGCTATTGATAAATCTTTAAAGATTTTTTTATGCTGATAACTCAAACACGATTTATTGATGAGTCGCTATGACGGAGATTTGAGGGAGGAGATGCACGGTTAAGTTGGAGTATTGGGGTCAAATCCGCAAGCGGGATTACGTTAGATTCAAATTTGTTAGAGATTTTCATTCTAATGCCGGTTATCAACTTACTTTCTTGCATTCACTGAAATTCACAAAAGTATAAAAATCGACCCACTACGTAATATATATATATATATATATATATTATATATATTATTATAGTATATATAATATATATATATATTATATTATATATTATAAAATATTATATATATCATATTTATATATTATATATAATAGTATAATAATATATATTATTAAATATATTATAATAATATTTATATATTATATATTTATATATATATTATATAGTAATATATATATATTATATATTATATTATAATAATAATATATTATATATATAATATATAGTTAATAATAATTATATATACTATATCTTATATATATATATATATATATCATTTATATATTTTTTTATTTATCATCCCATCACTTCCCAACATATGTGGTATTGTTTAACTATTGCACATATAAGTAATGGTTATGTTAGAAGTCTGAGTTGCAATCGAATGTAAATTTCCCTCCCCCCCCAAAAAAAAAAAAAATGATCTCACCACCCTTAGGAGTTTCGTTCGCAACTATAAAAAATAAAATTAAAAATAACAGTGGCTTCACAAACTGGCTGTAATATTTCGTCAATTGTAGGGGCTTATCCCTCTGGGTCCAAGTTCACTTATCCAATCTCATTTCAAGTTGTCCGACCAATTCATTCTAATATAGTATATTTTCACAAATTGTGTTTTCAAATATGATTTTGAAAGCATTTAATGCAATAATAGACCATAGTATCCTAATAACAATCGCGTTATTGACATTGATTAAGGATCAATAAAGAACATAACTTATTAAAAAATTTATTTTTGTTTTAAAATATCACAGAACCCTGTCTTAGAAACCTTTTAAATTCACGATGTGTATAGTTTAAATAAATAAAAGATGTTTCACTTTAATAAATGATTTGTACTTACTGTTTTAGATGAACCAAGGTTATCTGAAAAGAATTAAAATAAGGATATGAAGAGTAATTACTTATTATGCTTAAAGCAGAAAGCGATTAGCGCATGTGCCCGCTTGGAAGGAGGGCCGTGTTGGTGTTTGTTTCCACTACTGCTTCATTCAACTTATTGTTTTGTCTTATATTAAATAATCTCTTTTTATTAAATAAAAAATTCTTAATGAAAGAATTTAATATATGTAAATTAATTTAATACTCAAACAGATTTTATATAAATAAAAAAAAATGTTCAGGTGTAATATAAATTTATACATTAGACTTTTTGAGTGTGTTAAAGACAATGTAGTAAAATGTATAGAAGATAGAAATAGAACTAGCAAAATATTAGGAGTGATAAACCGTTATCTTGTTTACTAGAGCAAGTAGATAATCAACAAGCCTAATATTAGTTGTGTTGAGACCGTTAATTGAATTCTGATTCATTATCATGATTGATGAATATTATTATTATTATATTTCACGCACATTTATCAACTAATCTAATAATATATATAATAATTAAATATAATAATTAGAAAATATTTATAGAAATAATAATAATATAATTATAAATAAATTAAATATATAGTAGTATTATATATATAATATTAATCTTAACTCTAATTGACTCGAATCAGAGAGACAGAAAAAATAATGGAAGAGGGATAAAAACCATTCAAGCATATGATATATAATACTATTTATAAAAATGGAAATAAGATACCTGGAAAGAAATAAAGTGTTAGAAGTCAAGCCCAATTCTTTCTATACCAGAGCATGCCTGGGACCTCTATACAACTCTCAGTAGAATTGGTCGTCGTTCGGTAGCGGACTGATGTCTCACGAAGTTTCATTTATTAACGTCGTTATGAGAAGAGAAAGAGTAACTTTCTTTTAACTTTCATATGTGTATCGATACCACCTTTGGCTTTGCTATTTGTAACGAAGAGCTTAAAGGTCTATGATAATGGTTCATTAATTTGTTGTAGGTTGTGCCTTGATTCTATATAATAAAAACGCTGTTTCTAATCTATCCGACATATAACATTATCTATAATCACTGCTGGCTTATTTTTATATTTTGTTTGTCATATTATCTGTTATAGTGATTAAATTTTTATTTCACTACTGCAGGTATCTGATAAATACCTATGTATTGGTTGATTTATTAAGACTAGAACGGATGTTAAGGACTTGAATGACTCTACAGTGGGTATGAATTATCATAACCACTTATTATCTTTATTCTATTAGTCATATCATTTGTAAGGTGTGTAATATTCTACCTTCCTCGGACGTACCAACACCAAAAATGACCACACTATAATGTAAATATATCTACCTATTAACTCTTCCCGAATTATTCTTTTAGATCCGTGGAGCATAGGATTCATAATAGAATTAAAAATTATTTTTTATATTAGAAATTTCTTCAATATAATGAAATGTAAATTTCATTTCTTGCTTAATCACCTAATATATACACTGAAAAAAATCGATATATTATTAAATTATAATGTTACTCAGTTACATATTCAACAAGTCAAAACACATTATATGACGCTCTACATGTAAATATATTGATCGAGGATTTAATTTTAAATATTATGTAAATATCTTTGGCTTTTGTATTCTTTATTTTAGGTAACAAAAGGTATAATAAGCACACCTCTGAAAAACATCATGGAACAGCGATGCCACTAATAAAACTACTCTTCCTGCAGTGCTCGTATTATACTAAACGGGACGATTATTAAGAGCAAAGGAGACGTTAATACTAATAAATATATACTTCTCTAACGTGCATATATAAAACCCAATATTAAAAATTAAAGAAATAACAAATGAAAACTGTATACATATGAAAGATCATAAAAAATAAAGAAATTTATATTAATTAAATATTGTTAATGCTTTTTTTTATATATGTAAATTTATTTAATTTAGAGATTGGTGCAATAATAAGATAAATCGGTTCGAGCAGGGATAATGCTTATGTAGTAATCTTTCAATAAATCTGCTTATTATATTTTTCGGCATCTGAAAACGGATAAATATCACTGAAAAAGTAAGAAATAGCAATAAAATATACCACAGAACAAGAATCGAATAGTATAAAAATATTATTGTATAAACATTGTTAATAATATTAATAGGCTGAGAATTTATGTAAATGACATAAGACAAAATCTAACAATGAACAGATTTACGTATTGAAATATTCAAGATAGAACAAAATGTTATAAAATCCGAAATACTATTCAGGAGAATACAGTACATTAAATGCTAGTGGATGTTACTTAATTAACCAACTATAAGACAAAATATGAATGAAAAAAAGTGAAGGATAACTAACTAAAACAAGTGGTTCATAACATAACCCTGACCTCAGTCAGGTAAGAATACTTTAACTTTTTACTTTGAAAAAATGCTGCCCGGATAAATTACTATAAAATCAAAATTTAACAATAAGTATGACTATTGACGTCTTAATAAGGTTTAAAGACATAATAATCAGTCTAAAACAGGAAATCAAAACAAAAAAATATAATAAGTATTGACAAAAAAAAATAATATGAGTTATATCTTATATGATTATAGATGCATATCAAATAATTTATGCATAAATAGGCACAATTCGAAATAGTTGAGCAATTACTAAATGAGGGCGGATGAAAACTCTGACTAGAAGATTAGTGCTAAGATGTCGCGGAATCCTTAACTAATTTTCGTGGATAAGTCTAGAATAAATCAATCGAACTAAATGAAAAATATGTAACTTGAAATGCTTTAAATATGAGGATAAGCTGAATTACTAAACAATCTTTAAATATATCTATGGGATAGCATTAATTTGCACAGGAGTGATCAGGATTGATAATTTATCATTTCACGCCACAACCACGGTAATCATAAGACTTTTGAAATATTCTCTTTCTGGGAAACATAACTGAAAACGAATTATTTTAAGTATAATCATAAAATGTCGTGTCTGACACATAAGAACTATGTCAGGACCTATTTCGATAAGAGTATAATGAAATATTTTTGTATTATTGTAAGTGATATTGATAACATTGAATATAAGAATATATATAATTTTTACAAAAACAAATACTAAATATAAATATAAATATAATTTATATTAGAATAATATAAGATTTAAGAAATAAAAAGACAGTTAAAATATTATTAATGTTTTCTTTAAGATTTTATTTACGTTAATTTATGAAAGAAGTACATTATTAATATCAATTAAAATGCTGTTTTGTATTTTTTTTATTAATTAGTTTCAAAATAGCATTTTTTAAAATTGATTTTTCATTTAAAAAGGGATCGTAATAATATAATGTCAAAGCACAAAGATTACAAATATAAGATTAAAATTACTTTTCATTGTAAAATAAATGGAAAGAACGTCTTTTATAGTGTTTTAACGTTATTCTCTCTCCAAAGAGAGGGACTATTGACGACTTTGTTTTGCGGTGGTCATTTCACTTTTTCCTTCATAAAGTGTTATGAGAAGAATAAGGATTTGGCATTGATAACTTTAACATAAGTCACAGCTTGTAAAATTTTCTAATCTCATGAGTGTCAACTTTAACGAGGTATGATATTAGTTTATACAAGATATTATTACATAAGTCAGCGCGTTACTCAAGGTCATCACTAACATAGACTCCAATGACCCTTTTAACTGCACAATACATATGAAATCGGTTATATTTTTTTAAGAAAACACACTCAGTTACCTTTATTGCAATAAATCTAAATTTCCTTTAACAACAAAATCCTTCGAGAACGCAAAATTATCCGTTAATGATGCAAACAAGCGATGTGTTAGTAACACAGGATGATTTATCAAACTGCGATATAAGAAGATCTCTAGAATTATGATACTGAATACTCTCAATTTTTAGAGTCTTCTCAATAGGTCATTGTCTGTGTGTAAATTTTTGGTCTAATATATTGATAGTTTCTCTATAATATGTATATAATAACATATAATTTTATTTTTTTATGCACTTTGTATAATATCAACCTTTTCGTCGCTGTAACGAATGCTTCAATGCATTAAGATTTAATAGTTTTATCAAACTAAGTCTGGGTTTATTTATAACTATGTTTAAGTAATTCCTCTTAAGTATTTAGCATGGAGTAGAGATCGTTATCAGTAAATCATAACTGAATGCTTATGTCGCGTCTATCTATTAAATCTTCACTATAAATTAAATCAAGGAGGTAAAGTTTTATAGAGCTGAGATTCGGTTAAAAATACTACGGAAAATTGTTCACTTGCAGCAGATTCTGCAACATCCAAACTCAAATATCAAGTCTTTAAGGTAAATTTATGGTATTTATGAGAGATGAGTATAAATAGTCCGAATTCTAATTGCGAATTATCTTTATTCTGTAGGGTTTTATCGATTGTCCACTCTTACATATGACATATTGTTTAACTAAATTTGAATATACTATATCTTTTTAAAATGTTACTATATTTGACTTCTCGCAAGTTTACTATGATGGTTTTTATGGAAGTATACTGATTTTATTCGCTAATTCAATCTTTAAATAGTAAAAAAGACTCATATAATAAAAACTCGATATTACAAAATATTTACTGTTAGGTATGTAACTTCTTGAAAACCTTTTCTAAGCAGATTCGTTAAATTCTAAATCTCAAATACCAAAAGAGAAATAAGAATAAAGATTTCTCTAACAACCGATGATTTGCTATGACAGAGGGTGTTTATCGTAATCACAGAGAAAGAATATTTCTTAATAAGGAAGTGTCAAATATTTAGTTTGATTTGTTTTATTCCTTTTCATAACGGATCACATAAAAAGTCTAACTGCTAATTGCATTGTAAAAAATTTGTATTGGAAATATTTGTAATCCAAGTACCATTATTTATAATGAGTGAGATTTTCAGTACCTGAATTTACACTGTTACTTTAAGTAATTAGTGCTACGTTATCTGACATAATTTTTTGATAACTTCGCGAGATATAGGCTTGCTGTAAACTGCTATACAATAATCTCAACTATAACTAAGAAGTAACATTGATAAGCTAAAAAATAAATCAATGAAATTAAAAGTATTTATTATTAGAGAACTTTTCTCATTTTTTAATAAAAATTAAACAGAATAAGAAACGGCATCTGACAATCAGATAATTTGTCAAACATTGCCCCAATTGAATGCAAGAATATCGGGAATTTGCGTTTCATATGTCATCGTTCTCGAGCCAGAACAAATTAATAAATGATTGTGCAGGAACAGGATTGGCAAATTCTACAGTGTAATTTTTCAGATTACGTTAGTTTTCAGTGGATTGAATTAAATTAATATTTGTTATTGAAATGTAAATGTGTTAGTTAAAACGCTCGGAAGAACGAGTTCACATATGAGGTTGTGTCTGTTAGTTATTCTGTAGATCATGAATTATAAAGCAGAAGGTCTATGACATACTCGTCATTACCCTAAGACGATCAGATGATATTGACAATTACAATGTCGTTATCGAAGCTTGGAGGCGGTTTTGAGATTAGTAGACATGTCATAAGATAAGATATTATACCAATTATTGTTGAGCCACAATAATATGTAAAAAACGTTTTCATAGATTTAGATTAGATTGGAGGAGAGAGCGACACCTTCCGGATTTCGTGTCTACAATAGTCTCGAAATTTGTAATACAATGTTCTGTTATATAGTTTATAATCTTTATATTGGGGGCGATATTGTGTTGATAGAATAACGGAATCATTGTTATTTTGTAAGCAAGTTGATGTATTATGACAAAATCGTCTAGAATCAACGTAAAAAAATTTAATCTAAATTCTTGACCCTTTGAAATACAAATCCAGCGATTGTAATAAATAAGGTGACGGAGGAGCGATATTAATCTGATTCTGTGAAAAGTCGCTTAACCGTATAAGGATTCGTCTACAAACTCAGACTAGATGAGTGGTCGTAATTATGTGTGTTCTAGCCAGAAAATATTGAGCATAGGGAAAATGTTTACTCGTCTATCGTTATGTAATCAACCCAAAAGATATGTTCTATGAATTTGCTTCCAATTAGGAAGCCATAAATTCATCAACCTCTGATAGAAGAATATTGCTATAAGTAGTTGATCATTAGACGTTTTTTTAACTGAGTATTAAATATTAAAAGCTTAGTGCTTTGCCGTCAGAATTTAGATGTAGGATGAGATAAATTGATTAAGATTAGTATATTAACATTAAAAAACATAAGGACACTTATATTAATAACATTATACTAATAGATTAAATTTTACTAGTAATAAATTAGATTTAATAAGGTCAGAGTCGATTATTCAAATAATCGACCAATTAAATAATCGAATAATAAACAAAATCGATTATTCAAATAAGACCAGAAATTACAAATCATAATTGGAATAATTGCTAATACAAATGGAATAAACAAACAACATTAATATCTAACATAATGGCACATAATATAAATAATTATATCTCATATACTACACGATAATTGGCATTGGCAGCAAACTTTTTGATATTCGTTTCTTTATTTTGAGAACATTTTTGAACTTTATAATAACAGGCTTGTCTTCAAAGAATAATGGATAAAAGAAAAAATTGATTTTGACTCTGTAATATTAAACCCTTAGTAGTAAGATATCGTCAAATTCTAAAGATTAGATCAAAAGTACTCCTTAGGTAGCAGACACAACTAGGAGCAGTGAGCAGAGATTCTGAAAGAGAAATTACAACAAATGGATGAGAGTCTTCGGCGAAATATTTTAAACTAGTAATTTGATGCCTACGCAGGACAACCGACAAGCCTTGTAAAAACCACATGAAACCACATTACGCGAACGTAAAGGATATCACTCTTACATTACGTTATTATTCTTAGATTATCGATTTCACGCTGCCTTGATAAAATACTCAGTGTTTTTAAACTCCCACTGAAAACAGTTCAGGCTGATAGCTCCAATGATACCATTCACTGGTTGAAAACTATGCGATGGCGGTCCGTACTTTCGGGGTCTTTTTCCTTCACAAAATCGCCTTGCTGTGCGCTGCTTGTCATTGCCATCGTGATTGTGTTCTATGTGACAATTATATTTTTCTCTTATGCCAGCACGTCACATACTATAACTTTTCTGGTCACTAGGTCGCGCGTCCTCGCATTCAAGAAGAACGACGGAAAATATATAGGGGGTGAGAACGGAGCGATCAAACTCTTCTGTTATTCGGTTATCTTGGGGGAGAAGAATTAGTTAATTCTCTTCAGTTAACTTATTTTTCCTTGCGTGCTGTTTAAAATATAAAGAACCTTAGGATTCACTCACCCACGTAATTACTAATAACAACTGTTTAAGGCAATCTACCTAATACCCATTAGAAAACTTTGAATTCTGATAACCGAGTGAAATGAGTAGGGCGACCGTTTAAATGTATTTATTTAAGGTAGTTTAGGATAAGTCAATTTATATGTATTATGTATAAATTGTGAATAAAGATTATATCTTACTGAGTTATAATATAGGAGTGAATAATGATATGTATCATCATAAATATGTAAGGTATTAAAAACTGATATCTATATATCCGATGTATTACTTACTATAATTCTAAAGGTAGATGATAATAATATTCAATATTATATATCTATTATTAATCATAATTGAGTAAGTGTATACGAAGCTCACAGATACCCTATCATAGGGACTCACAAAAGAGGCGGCGTCAAACGACCGTCGAAGATGGGAGATATTAAAATCAAACGTAACCTAATGCAAGTGGTGAATGGTTGATCCATTAGGTTGATATCTAGGGGGTGTATTCCTTTATCAGAAATTGCTCAAAAAATATAGACATATATTTATTGAATGAGCCTTATTAAAATCACTCAGGAGGAGACTCAGAAATTATCTAATGATGTTCTGTCCTAGAAGAGATCCTTAAAAATGAGATGATCTTTTGAGGAGAAGTCTAAGGTAATGGTTCTCAATTGCATGTAATGAGTATGCCAGGCCCACTAGGGTAATAAGCTTAATAGTAAGTGAAGTGGTGAGTAACGATGCTATATCTGTGGTTCCGGTTGACCGTTGTAAGTCTTAGTTAAATCACTATACTGTTCTTGACTGTATGTATTAGATTTGACATATATATCTTCCATGTGAGTAGTTCTTGTCATTTCTTTTAAGAACGTATGAGTCAATCATCGTTCAATCAATCTAGTACAATTTGAAGATCTTCACTATAATAATGTATTTAATTCTTATTTTCGGAGGAAATATATTAGGTATATATATAGAAGCCCACTTTCTTCTTTTTTTTACGAATGTAAACTGGTATTTTTCTTGGGAGATATGGTGGTCTACAAAATAACACTTGTCCACCTTGAGAACTTAAAACATCTAATTCTACTAGACAATATACTTGTAGCGACTATATTCCAATTAAATTATATATTAAAATAAGTATTAACAATATAATATAATATTATTATATATAGTATAATTAATACATGATAATATTCTTACAAGCATCTTGTAATCTAATTTAATATAAAATATATCTTCATTCTTATATTATAATACATATATAAATTAAACATATAGACTAGTGATAATTATAATAGATAATTATAACTATAATAATAAATGAAATATTAATACTCTAGTAGTTATTATAATAATTTAGATATGATTAATATATTAATGTAATTATAAGTATACATTATCTAATTAATATATTATTATATATGATAATATATAGAATATATAGTATATATTTAATGTAAATATTATATAATTAATAATATCGAGAGTATAAGTAATATATGAATATACTATATAAAGTTATGATAGTGATTATAATAATATAGTAATAGAAATATATATATGTCATAATATGGTATCTATATATATAGCATTTAAGATATAATATATAAATATATATAGGGTTACAGGCGGTCTGTTTATAGATAAGGCGTAATATTGTAATCTAAAGTATAAAAACATATCATAATGTATTTGTCAATGAGTTATAATTATTAGGTAGTGGGGATCGGGGGGAATTAAAGGTTGCTGGAATCACATGGGTTAAATAACGAGAAATATTGCCAATCTGGAAATGGAATAAAAACAAAAAAACCAATACAAAATAAAGTAACATAAAATGTTTTATATTTTAACTGAAGAAACTCAGATACAACCCTATATAAGAGGATAATGGTGAATTTAAATATCCTGCTATTTTTAGGAAATCTGGTAATAAAAATTTTCACATAAGATATAAATGATGAAAAAAAAAAATAAAAAAAATAATAATAGTTAATTGGATGATGCAACTAATTATAATGGAGTAATAATGATACAAACCTCTGTGTTAGTGGATCTTTTATTGTTCTACGTTACATAAATAAATGGAAATATATTTTTATGTATATTAAATTTGTATTTATATATTGGTTTTTTTTACTAACATATTTCATTACTCCAAAGTAATAATAATAAGTATATATGTTTATTCTCGCTGCAATATCTGCATGACAAGGCAGAACGCTGGTTGAGATCTTCATAAACCTCGGGCGGATTTCTCACGAGAAGAGAATACTATTAAAACAGAGTAAGATAGGTACTAATTCCGGCGGATGTTTGATCGACAAACTGGTCCGCATGGAGGAGAGGAACCAACTCGGAACCCACACGCCGGCTCACTGCTGGTGTCTTTTGTGCCGTGTAGCGAGGGGGTTACCTCCGCCCACATCATAAATTGTTTCAAGCGCCCATACGGGGAGTAATCTGTAGAGTAGAAATATATACGTCGCAGCCGTCTAATTGTGGTTTTTCGCCATATATTCTGATGCTCGATGCCCCTTAAGTGTGCAGCCAAGTATAAATACTTTATAAGCAAAAATTTTAATTACGAAAGATCTCCAAGTTATAAGTATTCAAACTGTGAACATAGCCATGAGAATTCAAACTATAAAAAAAAAAGGTAAGTATTCTATAAATTTATATTTATAGGGATCATTAATATAGACAATATTTTACGCACTTCGTTTCTGTAAGGTTTACATCGATATTAACAATTGGGTAAGGTTGGACGACAATAGTATGGATAAATTGATTTGGATGATGTCGTCTGTATTATTGTTATTAAGTGATTGAGATGGTGGTGTGTAATCCATGTTGCGGAAGGAGCTTTTATTGTGCATAAAACTTTGGGAGCCAGGCAACGAATTATATCCCCAAAATATATTTTATATTGTCGATTAATAACTAATAAAAGATTTAATTTAGGGTAATTAATTAGATGTCTAATCCTATTGTTAGTTTAAGTGGCATATGAGTTTGTGTTTATTATCTTTATTTATTATTATTTAATATTTTTATTTTTTATTTTTTTTTATTTTTTCTTTTATTTTATGCGCAATGTTATCACAGGTAGCAAACCTTAATAATGTGACATAACATATTGAGATAACTCATCATGTCATATAAAATGTATTCTGTTATTTAAACTGATAGGCAATTAGATAGTTTTATTCAAGAGGTAATAGCATTATGACGCTATATCAGGGGGATACAGATATACGTGCATATGGAGACCATTAATATTATAATAATGCGGAGATAATATATTAATTATAATAATATAATATAATTAATATTAAGTAAATATAATAATACTAATAATAAAAAAAAAATAAAAAAAATATTAATTATATAAAAATAGTAGATATAATTTGATAGAATAAAATATAAAAATATATATTAATACATATAAATTAAATAATATATAATAAAAATATATAAATAATCATATTAAAAAATTATAATATAGTACGGGAAAGATATAATAAAATAATAATAGAGGGATCTAAGAATCATATAGTTAAATAGATTTATTATTAAGGGTAGAGAATATGTTAGTATAGAATAGTAAGACTTAAATTAGGTGATGGAAGAATTATAATGTAATCTTATTTATACTTGAATCTTATATAGTATTTTATATATCTAGTAATAATATTGGTTAGTCGCCTAGTTATTAATAAATAATAGAACAAAGTAAGAAAATTATGAAGTTAAGAAGACCTTCAGCTAGTTATTTATTTTCTTGGGGGGGGATGTAACAATTGTAATACTAAAATATACTATATGGTTTACCCGAAAGACAGTACGATGAATATTGTTACGAAGGAAAGAGGACAAACAACATCAGTATAGGATAAATAATTAAGGCCGTTAGTCAGGGCATTGTAGATCTATATGCATTGTGAGGTCGTTACGTCTCGAAATATAGAGGAACACATTACCCTTGGGGGTACAAGTCGATATTTATTATTAGTATTATAGAAACGGTTTTCAGTTGCACCAGAACACGAACACCGAGAGAAGGATCGAGATTCTCTTAATTCTTATAAAAACGATTAATGATTGTAGAAACATAACAAAAAATAATACCTAAAGTCAGTCGGCTACTGAGTTTGGAGATAATTGGAAGTGCTTCGAGTGGGAAGGACTACTTCTACTCTGCTGCATAATCTCAATAGTTCTCATAGATACTCTACATCTATCTCTCTCTATCATTTTATTATCTTAACTTCAAGTATGGTCGCAGTCAGCTAACACAATAGGCTTTACCTGTAGTCCATCCTCTCCCCAGATAAGGCGGAGGTGCGAGGTTCCTCGGCTACATCGGGGTAGATACACGTTGCATCTCCGTCTATCTTCTCTCTCGCTCCCTTTGGGCCTGGGTCTCTCGGTATCCGCTAATATGGTAAAGTTAAGTTCCGACCCCCTTCTAGTCTTCTCGTCGAATCATTCGCTCCTGCTTTCGAGGTCTACTCAAGGTCATCCTGGAGTCACTATGTAAATACTATCTTCACATTATCGGGTCTCAGTCGCTCGGTCTCGTCTCGGTAGGTCGGTCAGTCAGGACAGATATCCGCTCAGGAAGTTCGTTGCTCATCTCTCCTCTCTCTTCTCTCCCTCCTCTCGCTCTCTCTCTCTCTTCTTCTCCGCATCCTATGTCTCCTCCTTCTCGCTTCGTACTCGCGGTCGCGGGTCATCTCTTAGTGTCCTACGAGAGTCAGAATATTCTGGTCAGCATTCTCAGTTCTGGTTCTGTGCCTCGTCTTACCATCGATCTCTCTTATATATAAGTATAATGTGATTCTGAGTGTATAAGTATAATAATAGATAGTATATATAGATAACAGTATATATAGAGGTATAGTATTTGTATGTATATATCTATATAGTTATATATATATATATAATATAAGTGATACTTAATAATATGATAATATAGTTTAAAATCCGTATATATACACAAATATATCATATATATCTGTACATGAAGAAACCAATGATTAAGTGGCATCTATATGGTACAGAGATACTTTTCCATCAAAAAATTTGGCAAAGCATGGATAAATAAGACCAATAAAAACGGGACTCATACTACGTAGTTGAAAATATTTAATAATATGCAGTTTAATTTATATAGGGAATAATTTACGAGAATAGAAGGTTATAGATTCTTCAAAATTGGTACTTATACACGCACATATTATCATGACGCGTTAGAGTCTTGCATAACTTCATACTTAAAGTCATTATTAAATTTAGGTTAATCCATTTTAAACAAACAAAAAGAGAAATAATAATAAAAGATAACAATACTAAAAAATTTCATGACTGCATTCTGCCACCATTTCCTTAGTAGTGTATGTACTAAATAAAACAACCAACAGAATAGCATTATTTCACTAAGAACCACAGCTGTAAAAAGTTGTATGTGGTTTAATGGGACTAATTTGTCAGATATTCTTTTAACAGAAACGTATTAAAGTTAAGTGTACTAGCATTCATGAACATTTCATTAGAAATGTTCTTCAACAAAAGGACTTACGATATTGTTTTATATATAGAACGTATCAATATTTTGTTATCGTAAAGAAGTATTTCGTTGAAGTAAATTTGTCAGCTTAAAAGTACGACAATATGTGAAGAGCAGAAAATAAGGGATTCATGCAATATATACTTAGTTTAAAATGGCATTCAATCGGAAAATTACATTTTATTCAAGATTTTCAGATATATAAATTTTAATTGAACTGTCTTTGAATTAGAGTGTGGAGTATTGTTCAAGGTACAAAAGTTAAAAGTATATCCTATAATTAAATAAATGTTATAGTTCTTCCAGAAAAGATTAGCTTTCTTATAGAGCAATATGCATTCCTTTATTATATTATTATATTGGTAATTATTTCCTTATTAATCACACATCTTTCATTTTTAAATAATATATTTATGGAAGTGGCGTATGCGGATAATAATTGCTCTGCGGACGTAAAAATATCATATTTTATTTATAACGATTTCAGGCCAGTTAGTCCACGACGAATACGTGATGAGTTTTATAATGATTACATGCGGATTAATGAAATATAGCTGAAGCTTGCATAGTACAGGGGGTATGCGTTCACAAGTACCTAAGAAATATACTGTTTTGTTTCTGACTAAAGGGTGGAAATAGATTTAGCAAGTTAGATTGATAATTTTTGGAAGCCATTAGTTGGGCTTTAGAGAAATAATGTCAAGTGCGTTAAAATAAGTACCTTAATATTATACTTAATTAAGATAAGAGTAATAGGATGAACCTAAGAATAAAACTCATATAAATAAAAGATATCTTATCAAAAAACGAGCAAAAAAAAATAAAAAAAAAATAATGCAATAACGTTCTAATAATAGAGTTAAGAGGCCAAAACAACTCGTACTATGTGTAAATATAGGATTTCAAGTATTTTCAATAAGGAGGGACAATCGGTATGCCTGTGAAAGGTTCATAAGGATCTATTTCAATAAAATGAGAAAACCATAAAATATAAGTAGCCAGACAAATTTTTCTTAAAATATAATTTGTGATATACACAAATGTAAAATAATAAAATCAGTTTGCAAGATAATATATCGGATCATATTCTATTATTTTAGCTTATGAATAGTTGTAATATTTATCTATGGCCCGCTATCAAATAGCTGTTGACAAAACATAAATCTGTAAATGCTCAGGAGTAAAATATATTATAATTATAAATAAATAATACGTTACCATAAATAAATGTTAAATATAGCGTAGTAGAAGGACACTAGATTACACTTAATGTGAAAATAGCCAACAGGAAAATTTTATCCTAACAAATTAATGATATAACTGATTGTGTGATACAAAAAATTAGTCTTAAAATAAAGACACAGAAGAAATGAGCCTCATAAAAGGTATACGATGATAAAATATAAGGATAAGCGTAGGAGACCACCAACGTTATGAACATTAATCTAGACAAAATGGTAAACTAGTTATGATATGAAAATTTATATACAAGCATAGATTAGTTATATCTGATAACATAAAAAATTAGAAACCGGCTCAATTGTCGATTATAACTGCCATCCGGTTAAAGCTACGCAGACTGTTATTTTTATAAAATCTATCCGTATCGGAAGTCGTTTAGATAAAATACTCGTGCTTGGTTATTTGCATGTATCTGTTTATGCCGTTTTTTTATTAGCTATATTTTTTTCAAGAGTGAAATAAAATTACAGTCTATAACATAAAAAGTAAATTCTTTGCTATATATAGTATATTATATATAATTACTAAATAATAGAATTTAAGGTTTTTCATCATGAACGGAGTGATAGTTTAGTATATATAGATATAGTTAAATATTAATTAGAAGTTATAATAATAGATTAAGTTAATGATAAGTATATTATGATTAATTTTGGTATATAGGTATAGACTCAATAGTACATACAAAGGCTCAAATATAAACATAAAATCAATATATAAGTAGCATCACAAATTTTTATTTCTTGTCTATATATTTATTTTATTACTTTAGGGTTCCTTCGTCAATGTATTCTTAATTCTCACAAATTCGGAACTGGATTGATAGTGGTGGTTGGAAAGACTTCCTATAAAACTTCCACTCTGAGTCCTAGTACTCATAAGAGTGGTCCTTACACAAATAAGCTACACAAGTCTGTAATACATGTTGAAAGTAATGGGCGGGCATCTTTTACGGTGCGAATCCCATTCGGGGAAGTAATATGAAAAGATTTATAGTTAGTTTGTTGGTAAGAATTGTAAAATAATGATATATTTAAAGCTAGGAATTATACAGGTGGGGAGGAATAGAAAGATAAATATCTGGTCGGTAGGCTATTTTTTGTTGGCTGGGGGAAAGGTAGCAGGTTAAGTATTAATGGGTCCAAACACTCAAGTATACACCCCAGAACGGCACTGGTTAGTATAATAAATATTAAATAACGCAACGTTTCGATGGACTACATTTTTTGGATTAATATTTATTTGAGAGATTAATTCAATATTATTATTCTAATTATGGAAGATGATTGTTGTTTGCGAATCATTATCAGTTAGTTGGAGTGATACGGTAATTTAGATTTTTAGAGTTATAGTCTGAAATGATATGAAGAAGATTGTTATAAAGGCCAAAAGAAAGAAAAAAAAAAGTATCATTATAACTATATTATATGAAAAAGAAATATTTTATATAGTACTATATAATGGATATAGATCCCTTTATTAGATATTAGTCTATTATATGTGTCATTTAATAAAAACATAATTACTTTTTATTAATATCATCTAGTTTTGGAACAATTAATAATTTGAAATAATTTAAGCTCGTGAGTTCGTATTAAAAGTAGGAATTAGTAATTTTGAAACCAAAATAGAGCATGGCTAAATTAGGTCTAGGGCGAGAGCGTTTCTGTGTGTTTCTCGAGGAGCCGAAAATCACAGAGGAGGCATGTTGATCAGATACGAAATAATCAGTGGTGCGGGGAAAAGAGGCGCACTTTTATATTATCTCATAGTCAAGGATGTAAAGTTGTTTTGAGTTTGTGTTTGAAGATGCACGATCAGAGCGACGATTAATCATTAATTTTTCGTCTAATCTTCTTTTAATTTTCATTTATAGAGGGTATACTACATATAAGAGAACGGTAGTGGGTTAGTCCGGGTCTATATGAGATAAGGAGAGGGGGATTTAAGTTGCACATAGCTTAGCCGCACCTGTAGACTTGCTACTTGACTTGCGGAAAGGCGCGTAAAGAAGGATCCGTACCGATGTAACAATTTCCTTGATTGAGAATCATATAGCAGATGATCAACTAGGTATATACATTGCATGCTGTGCCTTATAAATTAGGGGGAATGATTATGTTCGTTAAATAATTAGAAGTATGTAATAAATATAATTAAAAAGCGCAAAAGTTAGATATGTAAAGTGAAGTAATAGTCTCGTATTTTTAATAGCAACCTTTAGAGAATGTGTTATTAACCATATAAGACAGGTTCATCTATACTATGAGTGGGATAGTTGCATTTACTATCGGTATAGTGCAGATCAAAACATTTTACAACTAAGGCAGGAGACTTAAAGTATTGAAGTAAACTGTAGTTTTTTATTTTTATTTTAATTTTTAACTACTGTTCTTATCATACTGAAGAATTATACATATAACCACCCTGTATGTAGACTCACATAAGGATCGATACTCAAATCATCGGGAGTATTTCACTGTTTCCCGTAGAGCTCGCTTCCGCAGGATGTGTCAATTTATTGAAAAGTTATTTATTGGTGATATTGATCTGTCAATTTTACTATACAATTAGAGGGCTTTCAACATGTGGTTATTTGTTCTTATTGGGATATTAAAATTAAATGGAGAAAATTATAAAGTAATATTTATTTATCTATTTGTAAAATAAATTTAAAATAATTGTTTAAATTATTTATATATTATATATTTATATTGTATTTATTTATATAAATAATGGATGAATAACAATTAATATTAAATTTTCCTTTCTCTGTTTGCATACATATGATTATAATATAATAATAGTAATACTAATTTAATCTATTAATATATATATATAGTAGTAATATATACACTAATTTTCACAAAAATCTGTTAGGAGGTAATTGTAGCTGTTGCATCGTTCAGAAATTTATAATAGATTAGCATAATAAGCAGGAAGTTACCACTAGATGAGCTTTTACCTTATTACTTAATATATCACTATTTTAGTCTTAATTGTAGTTTCTTATATTATGGATTGGGAATATATTATAAGATTTCCATGTATTTATAAAAATAACCGTATTATGCTATATACATATAGCATCTAAATATAAACGACATTGATGTTTCACATATAATGTACTGAATAATGAAGATGATATAAATATATTATATATTTAATATGAAATTAATATGAATTTATAATATCTCAATATATTAATTATTTATGTTAAATATAATAGTGGCGAAACTTTGTGGATATTTAGTTGTAAAAGTAAAATGACATATTTATTAATAGTTACTATAATAATAATGACTATAAGTATATAACTAAATATATAACTTAAGAGTCCCAAAGCGGAGAGAATATTAGGCCGGTTTTACGTGAGACATGATATATTCATACATACGAAAAACTTAAGATAAGTTATGGATGAGAATGAAAGAACTATAATATCAAAAGCTGAAGTATGGACAAATGAAAGTCTAGTATAGTAAAATTTATGTATAAAGAAATAGATAAGAAAAAATTAGTTTTAGTTGTGTACTGAATATCAGAATTAGAAATATAGGGTAGATAGTAAAATAATGCCAATAACTCAATATATATAATAGTCTCTAGATATATGTGATATTATTTAGGATATAGTAATTATTTATTTATATTATAAGATTTAGGTGGCGATTCCGTCGAGTGGCGGGAGCGTTGTCGATGGGACCGAAAGTCTGTGGGGTGGGGCAAACATGTCGACATAGTTAATATCTCTAATAATATACCCGTATGTAGAAGTAAGACAGTGAGTGAGTAGAAGGAGATAACGCCCTAGTACACGCTGAACCCAATACCATGTAGTGACAAAGGAACGGGGGTCAACTTACAAATTATCTTACAAATATACCCTCCCCTAGGCCGGGACACAAAGACTATAAGTATCTAAACTCACCGGCTGTACTTCTGTATTCACATAGGTAAGGAGCCTTAGCGACACAATAGGGTATCCATTACAAGAGGAATAATCACGAAGGGTTCATTTAAATAATCGGAATTCAATCGGGGGTAACTTTGTATCGTGGCCCACACTATTCCTATCCACTCCCCACTCCCAAGAGGATTGTATCATATTTTGCGAAGTGTAGGCTAGAACACACAACAGAATCCAAAGACAATCATAGCGTATACAGATTTTCAAGTGAAACTTAACATTGCGAATAAGATGTATCATGACTCCACCGTCATATATATTACCAACCATGACTTATCTGCAATTTTGTAATGAAAACCACACCAGAAATCCAACGTGACTCCAAAAGATCAAGATCTAATAGTGAAATGAGGAACGCTAGTTAATACGAAAAGTAAGCATAGAATTACTAGAGCACAAAAATGCGGATACCCAATAATCCCCAGGCTAACATTGGGCGATGAATACATACAGGGAAAAATGTGACGCATGGATGCACCAAGGCGGCACAGCTAACAGAGTAGCAGGTAGCGGATCGGAGTCTTGGATCAACGCCTGCATTTTTTCATTCAGACTAAATGGGTTCAGAAGATTTTGGTGAGCTATAAATATAAGCAACAATTCAATGATCATCCTCATTCTGCCAGCCCAACTATTGGATGAACAGATCGTAGTATGTCACGATAAGATGCCAAAGAAAATAAGCAATATGCAAGATTATCCTCTAGTGTCAGCTAGCGAAAGTTGTGTATAATCATGGCTTTCTAACTACTGAATTAAATAACGATCCACCCATTGCGTACGAATTGATATTAATATTCCTTTAATTCTATTATTAGCATTATCTTCGCTATAATCACAAACATATGCAAAGATTGTTTTGTGAAGTGGACGGAGAGAGAGACATGCCTAGCTATGGAGGACGGCTGCCCGTTATCCATAGGAGGCAGTGCGTGGCCACCTCAATTAAGGTGGGCCAGGGCAGCAATATAATAATATATGGAGTGGTCAGGGCACCAAGTTAGGACTATTATTACGCGATTTACGAAGAATAATAGAAGGAGACTTAATTTTTATTGACTCACAGAAGTAATAATATCGGAATTTAGCCATATAATACATCATTATAGATAATTATATATAAGATAATTATAAATTATATATGCATATAAATTTATATATAAATAGTAATCGAGTAAGCAAATTGTTTTATATTATACACATCCAGAAAGCGAAGTCCATGATATAGAAAACAAATAAAAGTGGTCTGTCAAAGTTTTAAAGTCATCTCAGTATAACAAAGCTTTTCAATACTACAAAATAAAATTCTACCATTATAATCATCTTTACTCTAGTAACTCTGAATTAAAGATATATTTATAGGAAAATAAGTATTACTTGTAGTTTAACCCTTAATAGTACTGGAAGTTATTTACTTGTATGATGTAAGTGTGGTAGACTCATATCAAAAATTAAATAATACTTAAGGAAGGTTATATCTATAAAAGTTTTCATACTACACTTATTTGTTATGATTCTTCATTTATAAAATGTTCTGCTTAACATTGTTACAGTGAGTATTTGTCCCTCTTTTTTAATGTTTTGTGGGCTTCTGGATTAGAGTGGGCATAGTGTTAGGAGGTCATAATGTGGAAGTTTGGTTACTTGTTTACTCGAGCTTCTTAAAACTTTTTCAGTATGCAATTATTCGAGAGCAAATTATTATAAATCTTGATTATTAGGAATGTTATTAACTTTTTAAGGTGAAAGGTTATTTTCAAAGGCTTTTTTTTGTGTGATCGAGTATCAGAAGTAATATAAGTTGAATGACTAAAGATTTTTTATATTTATGTATTAAGATATATGTTCTTGTAACCACTTGGTTAATGATAGTGAATAATATATTATAATGAATTATATTTATATTAATTATCTTATTAATTATTATTATACATTTTAAATTATTGGTTTTTACATTATAACTTATAATTTAACATATTTATACTATACTATATATATAAATCTTTCTTGGTGTTTTATTTCAAACAGTCAAAAAGATTGGAAAATAATAAAATCCCTTATTAACAATTCAAAAAAGATAATTTCATTTTAACCTTTTGATATACTAATATTAATTCTTAAGATAAAATTTATTTATCTATTAAATTATAAAAAATATGATTATTATTATATCGGTAGTATTCCGCAATTCTTTTCTATAACTGGACAAAGGAATTCAGGTTAGGAACGAAGAGAGCCTCAATATTTTGTTCTAGGAAAGTGAAATATCAAATTTAAAGATTTAGCAGTAAGAATGATTTCGGAATCAACTTGAGAGATTTTAGAAAACCTTATTTTTTGTGACTCAAACATAAATATAGTAAAGTTGGAGAATCCCTGGGTCTAACAACTTAGCATAGTATTGATAATTCTTTGAATATCATATAAATATAAGTTATAAATATACAGTTATAGGTATTATATTTATTTTTATCGTTGATACAAGTATACACTGCATAGCCCAATATTGGGAAACAGTATTGGTATATCGACGTGTATGGAAACTGCTATACTATTTCTACTTGTACTTTAGTATAAGTAGTGTAAATAATGACATAGTATCAATATGTCATTCTTTATCTTTGATTTATAATCTTCGGCCATTTGTTATTATTGGGAGTCTTGAGGTGATGTTTGACATAGAGTATGACAAGCATCTTTGTTATTAATAATTATGATAAGAGGACGATATTAAAACTATTATTATTCGGCAAACGGTAAAGGAGTGAGAACTCGATGGCTTAAAGATCGTCGTACGGGAATACAACTAGAGGTAGTAGTATGAGGAGATTTCCCATAACCTTAATATCATACTAGAAGGAGGAAATATACTAAGTAGATGACTGATCGAGGAAAAACCTAAGCTGATTAACGGACAGGACCAGGGGAGGAGAAAACACAAAATTACGACAAACCAAACGAGGCGGAGGGTGTCCGGGAGGCGGCGCTCCCCGGTAGTGGGGGGGGAAAATAGTCCTACCGCCTGGTCGCTGTTGGGATGGGAAATGTTGCAGAGAAGTTCACCCAAAGAGTGCCATTCTGTTGCGGGTTTAGCCATTTTGGGTATTCTTGTAAGTTAAAATGAAAAAATAAATAGAATAAAACTGACGGATGTCACAACGTAACAGGTCTAATATAGTCTTTTTGAAATATTCTGCACACAATCTAAATTTGATTGTTAGAGACATACTACCGAAATATATGAAGAAAAAAATCTGTAGATCTGTTAAGGTTTGTTGAACAGTATGTAGATGTCTATATATTCTATTTGAATATATAGAAACCTGCAGGTACTCTTAGATTTTATAAATATCCTTACCACAATTTTTATAGTAGTATTATATATATATTAAATCATCTTAATTGGTTAAGTTAATTAAATTCGCTTCTTTTGGACTCACAGTCTTTTTGACAGGTCTAATACGGATCACTGGGTTTTGTGCACATAAATGTGTAACAGTTTTATTCCTTCAAGTAATGTATTAATTTAAGCCGCTTATTTCTTTAGGTTTCATTTTGGAAGAGACATGGGAGAAGCTTTGGTGACTTCAACCACTAATAGCAAAGCACTGAACTCGCCTATATAATTTAATATATATATAATATCAACTAAAATAATTAATTATTATAAATTAATAAGATTTATTAAATATTAAGTTATTAAGTATAATATTATAATATTATCAATAGTAATATTTAAAGTTGATATATAATTTAATTGTATCGGAATATTGTATGATACAAAAATGAATACAAGGGGTGTTTAAAAAGACTATGTCTAGTGATTGAAGGATATGTTGCTTCCATTATAGTTTTTCCAGATTCTGTATGCTGCAATTGTCATTAGAGGCGATGAGTCCTTAGCTACAGAATTTAATGGTAAAGTTTACGGAACCGGTCACATAGTTGCAGGAATCGTTGCTTTTTGTAATTTTACCTAGTGTGAGAGAGGCCTATTTTAGGTGGTTCTGGTATTTCTTCGAAAGCTACCATAATTTATGGGCGAATACATTACCTATAATGTGCTCCGTGACAATATATACAAACATACTGCATAGAGGACAGTACATGGGATATAGATAAAAAAACAAATTGGTGCCTTTCGGTAAAGTATAATGCTGAACAGAAATTGAGGGTTGATTCGTAGCTGGACTCATTAAGGTGAATTTCTCAGAGCGTTCTAGTAGTATTCAGAATTCGTTAGGGAGAATATTGCTGATAGGGATACGAGTTTGACGGAAAGGAGAGAAAAGGGAGTGATTCAAAATCTGATACGATAACCAAAAGTAATTAAAAACAAATAATAAGTTTATTGTACATAGCAGCGAAGGAGGTAACAAGTAGAAATCTACTAACAGTAGATCTAGAAGATTCACGCTTAAAGTTAAGGATCAATAAGAGTGATAGCTAGTGCCAAAACTAAGAAGGGTTAAAAATTCATTTGGGGGTCTGATGATACTGATTGGTGCTTTTTATTAAAGAGGACTCAGCAGCGTATCAATGAAAAGTGGCTGTGTGTATGGGCGAATGAAAAAGGTCGAATTGGTCGGGGTTCTGTATTTGTTGTGTGCCAAATTAAAAATATCAATCGAGTTATAGGGGTGTAATCTATGTTGTGAAGGACGGAGGTGAGAGAATTAGAGTATACGATTGTAGAGTATTAAGCCACTTTATTATTTAGGTGATTGGTGTTGCATAGTCAGTCTCGTTAGATGCCGAACAGGTTCAGAAAGATGTAGAAGAGTCAATTGGCTTTAGTAACTTAGGTTGTGGTGTCGTTGTTCGTATATATAGAATGTTGAATGAATATTGTTCTTTGAACCTATATTTTCTGAATAAATAATCTAAATGTATGCAATGTTTCGACTGAAAAATAATCAATCAATTCTTTCATGTTCTGCCTAGAGAGTTAACTGAGTCGCATAAAAATGCATTCGTCGAAGGATGCTCAGGTAGACTTAAATGTCATAGAACACTTTGATAAATTAAGAGAATTGATGAAAGACCTGAACCTTGTTGTAATTAATGCATCTAATATTTTTATATAATAATTATTTTGGTTAAATTATGGCTTCCCTTAAAAACGTTCAATAGGTGATCCCTTTTATCTTCTTTCTGATTTATCAGTGGCCGTCGACGAAATATATTTTTCTACCATTGATAAATTTTCATCTATATCTATGTCTCGGGGCTAATAAATAAAATATAATCAATTAAATTTAATTGCGTACATAAACGAATACAACCATATTGTCCATGAAAATCGGGACAGGGAGTCTATTTTGTTAAGGATTTTAATCGAAATTTCGATAATAATTAAGCCAATATTACATCATCCAGAATTAAAGAAATTAAAAAATAAGAGTGATTTTTGAAAAGCGAAGTTAAAAAAAGAAGTTACACGCCACCTGTTCTATTAATTTAAAAAAATGGTATAAAAAATTAGACAGTTTAATTTATCTTACGTCACTGATGCTCATCTTCTATTCAAGGTATTATTTAGGATTTTCTTATATCCTCAAAATTCATTTTTCCTTGTCCATTACTGAACTTCCGTCTATTAATTGATCGCATCTTCACTAATGTTGAAGTATTGTTAACATCCGGCTAATTACTTGTATGTTGCGACATTCCTCATGGGTGAGGATATATCGGTGTGGGTCCGTGATATAAAATGCGGGTTACGCTCACTTTCAGATAATTGAATCGGTACGAAGCCAAGGTTTACTTAAGTCACGCGACCTCAGCCAGTACGAAGACGGCTTGAAGAGTAGGGCAATAGCACGAACTTTGGTTATTCATCATAGTAGATTAATTTATTGGTTTAAATATGATAGCTTAACGGCTCTTGCTTTATTAGAACGTCGGTCTTTTTAGAAAGTACTCTAATCATACTTTTTCCTTATTTCTCTGTCTAAATAGTTAGGTGATGATTATAATGTGAATGCTGTATATTCATGCTGTATTGTATGTATTTTATTATGTATTAAGTATAAGTATTTATTATTATTTTAGTAATTTTTTATTTTTATTTTTACTATTGATTTTTACTATTATTAAATTTTTTACAAGTCTTTAATGTCTGTGAATAGCTGTCTTTATGTCGAACGAAATGTTTGAGTTAAAGTGATAGTCGAGCAATAAGGAAGAAGTTAAATTGTGTATATAATATTAATCCAAATATTTTGTCCTTGTCATAGCTTCAGGGCATGATCGACGCCCCATGAAAATGCAGAGAATCCATACTTAAACCCGATATCTGAATATAAAACTAATTATTTACTGGTGAAATGGTATATTTAATATTTGTTTGATGAAAAACTAAAAAATTATCGGTAAAATTAAAATCAAGATAGCAAAGCTGGATCTGGGTTGTCTTGAAAAAGAAGAATTGCTACATAGTGGAAGATCTGCATACAATCTCAATAATACTGACGCATTATGTCGGACTTAAGAGTGTTTTCTACTAAACGAGATTCTGACTATAAATAGTTGAGGGAAAATACAAGTTGACATAAGATTTTAATGATTAGCAAATTCAATGTCGTGGAGGGTTTTGGATGCGTCGTGGTATCGTGTCTATATTTTTACTGGTTTATATACCTGTGTGTGTCAGTATGGGTGTATACAGTGTTAGTTGTGTCTTATGAAGAGGTCTCTAGCTTTTGCATGTAATTGATACCTCATTTCAAGGAATTTGTGTTTTTAAGGATTTTAGAATTTCCGATAAAATGATGTTAAATGTCAACAAATTACGTATAATAAATATAATGTGGTGTAAAGTTAGAAGTTACTTAGTTGGTTTTTAGTTATTTAGCTGAAAACTGAGAGATTGGAAATTTTAGTATTTTTACTGGTTGTTCTTAAGAACACTGAACATGAACAGGGACTGAAAACATGAGGACTTCTCGGGTGTGTTAGCTTCATGTTTAACCTTCGTTCTGTTTTTTCTTGCTTTGATTTAAAAACTAGTCTATGCTAGTTTGCTCTGCTCCCTGGTCCAGAATTATGCATTTTATATTTATATACAGATGGAGAATGAAGCACGATCCCATGCGCAAGTGGATTTTTTCTATTTGAAGTTAAAAGTTGTTTTTTTTTTGTCACTTTTTTATGTTTATGATAGGATGAAATTATTTTTTCATTGAAAATGAAAAAAGCTTCACGTTGTGTATTTAAGCACTATGTCTTCAAGGTTCTTATTGATGTATTATGGGGGTTTTTAAACAGTCTTTTGCTTGGGATTGCTATATTTACGATTTCTTTTTTTCAATCACTTAAAGAAAGTAATAGTTGAGAATGCCCGAGTGGTTTTATTGTAACATTCATTAGTGAATTGATTATTGTTGTATTAAGACATTTGTCTCTTTATTTTTGTTTTCAAATTCTATATTAGTGTTTTTTAAATTTTGATTTTCGTCGAGTTATTATTATTTTTAATTTTTAATCTGTTACTGTTATTTTAGATGCTAATCTTTCTTCTGTTTATAGCTGAGCGTTTCGAATTGCTTAATAAACAGTTTTCCTAGTTTTATTATTCTTTAATCTTTACTTTTCTGTGCAAAATTTAAAAAGGTAGATTCTCATTATACAAGTATCATCAATATTCTAAAATTTCATCAATTTTTCGCCTGTTTTTCTGGCATGTAAGGTAACTCCATTTATATGGTGTTTTACGATATATTTCATAAGTGCAATAAATAATTACATTATTTGATTGGAGGTTAAAAAATAAATATCTTGCAATGGAAATAAAAAAGCTTAGATAAGTGTACAGTTAAACTTGAAATATCTTTACCTTTGTTTGATGGTTAAAAATGGTAGAGTTCTCAATTATATATTTTAATTTATTTATTTGAGGACTCGTGTTTTTGTTTACGCTTCGACAACGATTTCTCCCGAGCCGAGTTCATAAAATTATTGCTATTGGTTGCGATGGGATAATTCTTTTATTTTGTTATCGGGCATTTTTGCTGATGTTCTTATTTACTTTCGATTTACTTATTTCTAGGAGGTTTTGAATCTTTCCAGAAATTGAAATTTATCACAAATCGGCGACTAGATATGACCATACGAAAGCTTCCGAGTAACGAGGAAAGCAGAGCTCGGTTTCCATGGCTATTAAGGTAAACTTAAACTAATATCCTTCCGCTTTTAGTTGTAGAAGGTAATGTCGTTTACAAAAGAATGAATTTCAATTTGGTTTTCGGAAACTGTTTATTTTTACCCCTATCTTTTGCAGTTTTTCATTAATAGTAATATTGGAGCTTATCGTTGTCCTTTATGATGGTGATTAAAACTTTCAGTGTCTTTATTGTAGTTTCTCTATATATGTGGTTGGTTAAGAATGGATTGTTACTGTGGTTAGGGTTCTGTGTTATTGTTTAGAGTTTTAGTAAAAATGGGTACCATATCGAATAGATGAATATCTTAAAGTAGGCGGTAGGAACTAACGCTTTTGTTTGGTTGCAGCTTGATTGAATGAGGAGGAGATGAGAGTGAATTCAAGTGATTCTTTAACTGATTATAATTGTTTACACATCTATCAAAGGATTAAGAAA
>JABUQX010127435.1:0-14891 GCA_015478945.1 Trachelipus rathkii | reverse complement strand
ATAGATATATAATATATAATAATGAATATAACAAATTGTCTTTCCCCTTTCCCGTAGGTTGGGAAAAAAAAATTGTTTTTTAAAAACTCCCTTTTCTCACCAAAAAAAATCAGTGTAAGTACTCGATCCACATATATATATTTATATAAAATATTATAATATATATATATATATATATAATATCATATATAATATATGATATATATATATATTATATATTAAATATATATATATATAAAAATATATAATATAATAGATATATCATATTATATATATATTATATAATATATTAATAAATATATATATATATGAATATAAATTAAATATAAATATTATATAAAATAATATATTATTAATAATATAGTATATAATATATATATGAAATATATATTATATATAATATATATATATATATATAATATATAAGTATATTTATGCTTATATATTATATATATATATATATATATATAATAGATATATAACTATTAATATAATATAATATATCTTATATTATATATATATAGTATATATATATATATATATAGAATAATATATAATATATATTATATATATATATTATTTTATATAATAATACTATATATATTATATTATATATATAATAAATATTATTTATCATATATAGTATATATATAATATATAGATATATTATTATTAATTATTGTATTATTTATATCTTAATTTATTTATTATTCAATTACAAAATCCCATTACCGCAAGGCTGCCAATGTAGGGTATTGATGATACTTTATTTAAAAAGATCATCACTCAGAGAAGAAAATGTAGAAGGAGTTAGCCGCTTGCACCAGACTTAAGATTCTCTTATGAGGAGAGGACAATCTTTTAGAACGCATCTTCACTCTCCTTAGATTTGGTTTAAATTTTTTTCTTTTTATTGCAAAATAAATTTATCATTATATCATTTATTAATATTTTCAGGAAATGTAGAAATAAAACCAAAAAAAATAATAGTATTGCAATATCTTAAAAATAATTTTAAATATAATTTTGATTTTAAATTCTGAAATAAAAATTGAATCTGTTTTAATAGTACTGTCTCTAATGCTTAAAATGACATGAAAAACTTACTTCTCAAAGCAACAATTTTATTAGCCCTCTCATATATCATCCTTCTCTCGCAAGACATTCACATCCTTCCTTTCTTACAGATCCTTCATGAGCTGTCATTTTCCTTTCCTTCTATCATTATATTAAGATGAATAAATAATATATATATATATATATATATTATTATATATTATATATTTAATATATTGATATTATATATTAATATAAATATATATATAGTATAGAATATATATATAATAAATATATATATATATAGTATATTATATATAATAATAAAAATATAATATATATTATATATATATATATATATATATATATATATATATATACAAATATATATATAGGTATATATAATATAATTATAATAATATACAAATTATGATGAATATATACATACATTACAATGACATTATAGAAAAACTATGTGATATAGCAAAAATATTTTTTGAATGACCCCCCTACCCCTTGCATACCCCCCCCCCTTATATTGATTAGAAAAAAACATAGCATAGAAATAAGTTCTTTTAATGACTTAGTAGTATAGAGTATTATATATTAATATATCAGTTTAGTATAGAAAAACTTATATACTGAAATTTACAATTGGTTTATGCAATTCCTCCCTACCTATTGAGGGCCACTCCCCCTACAATATGAATAAGAAATATGACATAGAATACTAATATCATAATTTGCAACTTTAATATATAACCTCATTATAAAAATACATACCTTGGGATTATATTTAACATTATATTAATACTTGTAATATTAATTTACATGTAAGCATTTAAATCATTCTCCATATACCATTATTATTACAATGGAGTCTAAACTATTCCATTATGTATTAGACTGGAAATGCATACTTTCTAGATTTCTAGCAACATTCGAATGAATATGTATGGCGCTTTCAGTAACCAACCCTCTTCATGAGGCCTCAGTGGATATAAGTAATGCTCGTTCACCCTTGGGGTACAACGAATCGAGAGAGATCAATTGATGTTCAACCTCTAAGATGACGATTCGACACTTAGAAAGTCTGTAAGATTTGGAGGTATATCCCTTTCCCAGTCAACAGCGTATATAGAAATAACATAAATAGTTTGGAAGTTCCAAAAGCTTCTCACTGCTCCCCTTTCTTGGATTATAATACCATTATCACTTTCCTAATCTCGTACCCTTGATCCTTATTCAGGCGGAGGCAAGAATTTCGATGAGAAATATGCATTGTTGCTGGAAACACTCCAAATTCACGATGTTGCTTACTTTGTTTTCTGATGAAGATAATAGTAATAAAAATCATAGCCCTTCTGTAGCTTTCGGGATGCACTTTTAATTCCAAAGCCACAGGATAATACTACTAAATACATTAACTAATCCTGAGATTTTGCTGGATTGGTGTAAAAATAATATCCTAAAATTTATTTGCTTCCTTGTGAACCATATTCATGATTGAAACTCAGAATTGTAAAGCGATTGTGATATTTTCCGGAGATTAATTTCCAGGTTGGCAAATTTCATAGAATATGCTGGCACCACTAGTGTGCAGCAATGTCATTTATTGCGCATCCGCGCATGCGTATTGTTATTCAACATCCGCGTGCGATTGCGATGCGATGTTGATAATATATATATAACAAATAAATAATATATAATATATATATATATAATATATTATATATAAAGATAATATATATATTATATATGCCGTAATATATTCGAGTATTTAATGCTACAATCAATTAATATAACTTTACAGGTGCGACGACCACTCAAATGCACTCACCAACCTTCTCCCTAACCTTCACCTTATTAAAGAATTACAAGATTATTATCTTGCACTAGTATTGAATTCAAATAATAGGAAGCATTGTGCTTCGATAAACATAAAATTTCTGCCTTTGCTCGCTAGAGAGTTATTCTATTCTCTTTATCATATATAGCCCTAGCATTACTAAATACTCCTTCACTTGGAACACTAGTTGGAACAGGCTAAGTATTTCTTGCAAGTTTATTTAACAGCGGGGGTAAACATTTTGCTAACTTCCACAACTATAGATCACATTTTCACTCTAGCGCTTTTTCTTTTTAGTGTTCAAAAAGTCACTACTCTTTTGCTACGAATGGTGTGTTTCTTCATCCTACTGACGTAGAAATTCTTCCATGAATTGTTACTGAATTTTACTTCTGTGAACTTGTTCTGTAGATTTCTATTATCCTTAAGTAGTGAGAATTAAATAAAACTGTCAGAATCTGGGAAGTTTTCAACTGCAAACACAACCATGACATTTAACTTGTTCAACGATTGTTGTTACAAAGAAACTTCCTTATAACTGGCATCATAAGTTAAGTTAGCATAGTAGAAGCACATTAATCCACAGAACCAAGCGCTTTCTACTCTCGTCTTATTACATCTTTCATTCTTTGTTAAACAGTCATCATTTTCATTTGATGATGTCAAATCCTTAAGCGTGATAATGTATTACATCGATGACAGTAAGCTGTAGATCACAGATTTTTGCATCCCTAATCTCATGTTACTCTCTGATTCAAATTATTACTGAACTGTCATGCTTGAATACAGATCATCGATACAGGGAGTCGATCAGTGTCTTTCTCACTAAAGTGATTCAGATTCAATTCAGTATTTAATAAACGATACCTTTATCCCAATCCGGACAATGAATATCGGCGCGCAACACCGCAGGCAAAGCGGGCATGCCGGATGCGTATCTTAAATGCTGGGTCCGCGAATCGATTTACCGATCACTATCACCATAAGTCCTCTAGCATTCTTACAACTTCAATTCACAATGCCACAGGCACAAAACTCATTATTCTAATTGTCTAAATCCACGTTTATTGTTATCCAATCCAGCCTTTAAACTCTTTTGCCAGTCTATACCATCAATCATCTTGAAAATATCCTAAAAGTACATTCCTTCGACCATAGAAGAAACATAGAGCCATGACAGATGCCTCTCAATGTAATTCGAATTCATTTTATACGACCACCAACATAGGCCAAGATTAAAAAGACACCAGCATAACATTGCTTAAGTTGACTGAAATATCAGAATCAACTAGAAATTTTATTAATTCATCTGCTATACATTCGTTGTCAGGAGTGATGTAATCTACGTATACATTACCTGGCCCTTTTTAATAATAACGATAATGCTCCCCAATTTCCATTCCAGTGTGTGTTTTAGAGTTTGATTTTTTCTTCCATCGAAGCCAACGCACTCAAGTCCTTGTTCTGCAAACTTAGTTCAAAATCGCTTTCTCATCCAAAGCTTTGTCTTCTCATCTTCTACTTTTTCTATCCAACATATGCTGCATTTAAAATCCCCATACTTCCAAGGCAAAATTACAATGCAACAGATACTCTATAACTTACGCGGAATCCTCAGCTGTCACAGACATAGTATTAACAAAAATTCTATTTATTAGTTCTTGTAATTCACGCATCTGGAACAAAAGATGGATCACCCTTTTCATCCGATCACTATTTTCGTTAGCAATGTCTGAAGAATCATATTCCGTAATGAACATAAATATAAATACATATTTTTAATTATATATATCTTTCCTAATAATAAGCACATGTTATCTTGTTAGATGCTCACAATAGCCATAGTATATAAAAGTAAAAATAGATGAGCACAAGACAATTATAATTAAAGCCCTGCTCTCCTTTAGTAAATTCTTAACACACCAGATAGCAGAAAGGTATGCGAGGGTATGGGGCAGAATATATATCCAATTTAACTATATTATTAGAATTCATCCATTAAATTAAATAAAATAGATGAGCACTAAGTACAGAATTTATAAGTTATTAGCCCTATTCCATCCATATGTAATTCTCACACCCAAGATAGGGTAGGGGGGGTCGCATATTAATTCCAGACCACTTGTCTCCAGAAACCACTGCCTATAAATTTTTGCATTTTGAATTACATTATTTAGAGGTAGTCCAGAGAGATGTAAGTTCTCATCTCTACATCACATTATTATTATGGTATTAAGATAAGGATTTTTTGTCACTCAGGTTCAGGATTCCCCCCCCCCCGTCCAAAAGGAAAGCAGACTCAAATTCAGGGTGATTACCAGATGCCTAACTCGCCTCATTGTTTCTGGGTTAATAATCCCTTATACGAACATCGGGTAGATGTTATAGTTACTTTGCAGAGAATTGCTAACGTCTTTAAAGTTCCCCTAGTTGAATAGAGCTATGCCCAACAACGCACGGAACGCAATAAACTCCTCCCGACGCAAAATTTTATTATTATGAGAACAATAGTACGTTGCAGTGTGTCTGGAAAATTGAAAAATTATCATGAAATTGAACAACCTCAATGTAAATTAAGATTGAAAGATTGTGAAAGGGATGTTTTTTTAGTGATGGAGAATGAAGGGTTATGAAAAAATGATTCTTAGCTTTATTATATTGTTTTGACATATCACACTGAGAGAAATTGATTAAATATTGTGTGAATTTCATTTTTATAATATAGGGGATCTGTGAATGGGTAGAACTAAGAAAGTAATATATAACATGGCAAAAAACTTTTGCGGATGATAGAAAGAGAATTAAAAATTGTTTGCAAAAAAGTTGTTTTCTGAAAAATTGAAATATTGAGATTGTTTGTTTGTTCAATTATAAATCTAAAAGGAATTTTTTTTTATATTATTAGGTATGCAAGAGGAAATTAATCGATGAACTAAATTATCAATCATCCAATCGAAAGATGGATAGGAAAAATTATTAGGGATGATGGCCAGTATATCATCTACACAGTGGAACCAAGAATGTTTTGGAAAATATAAGGAGATGAAGAAGAAGCGAGTGCATAGAATTCAAAGATACATGCAATGACCGGACTTAAACTATTTCCCATGCTTGTTCCAAAAATTTTTTTTAATATTGTGTTAAAAAAAAAACATGTTTTGTTTCATACATTATTACAAAAGGCTATGAACATTATTTGAGAGTATACCACCGAATTACATGGCGCAATATTCAGGATCAGTGAGCTTCAATGTGGAATCCGCTGTGTTTACAGACCCCCAACGTTACGGCGTTTTCGGCGTTGCCCTTGTCTACGCTCTCTAGAAGATTCTCTATTTTGAGATTGCATTCTTTCTCTGAGTGTATTGGCAGAATTTCACTGACATTCTGCGACTACGAAGACGTCTCAGAATCCCTTCATCCTTTGAAAAATTCTTTAATTTACTTATCAAATTACAAAGAGTTTTGTGTTGATATTTTTTTTTATTCGACTCTTGCATTGACTCCGCCCCAAAAACTCTTTTCACTCTGACTCCGGAGTACTGAGTATAATATCATTCTTTCCGTCAAGGTCTTCCTAGCTCTCTAATAAAGTCTCTATTATAAATTATCTGCCATCTTTTCGTAATTTTTTCAAGATACTGTCCTTTGCAAAAGTCATAAGACTTTCGTTGGATACGAATTGGAGTCATTGAGAAAAACAATTCCTTGACACAACGTGCACTTTTTTCAGCTTAGCAGACATAACCTTTTCTTCCAAATGACCGTCTCATACCTTCGCCTTAATGAGCTGGAAACTTTCTTCTCTTTTTTCGTCCCATCTTAAAATTTATCTTGACCGACTTCTTAAGATTCGATGCATAGGCCTCCTCTATTTCAATAATAATTCTGAAGCAACCCCCCCCCCTCCAATATATTCACCAAATTTAAAATATTTAATCCAGTTCGGTATTAAAAAAATGTTTAAAAACAAATTATGTTTATAATTTTAAATCTAACTCCATAATAATTTCAACTTCTATTGTCCCAATAGAGCAACTTTGTTTCCCTTCATATCTTGCAGGTAGGTTGCCGGACCTCTTCAAACTCGGACGTTATAATCATCTCTTTGGGGCCACAGCGGACCACTGACAAAGGAGTTTAAAAATGTTTATAAGATTTAGGCTCTATATAATCCTGTGTCTTTGATCATACCTTTGATACATGCAATAAATAATCATAATCTAATGCCATCCTCCTTGCATGAGTATATATAAATATATATATATTATACTAATAATATATATAATATAAATATATATATATATATTATATATAATATATATATATATAATATACATATATTAAAATATAACGAACTGCTTTATTATTTTTTTTTCCCCCTATAGTTTTAAGTGCTGTCTATAAATGACTAGTGTTCCAGGAGATCCAATAAAATCTGTTTTAATCACATATTTGCTTATTACCAACCCCGCACTAACAAACAGGTTCAAACAGTTCCTTTAAGCGCACAACTTCAGGTTTAAAGATATTCTAACACCTCAATGTTTTGAGTTAAAAATAAACAAATAACATACAATAAACAACAACTAAATTAGACTTTTACACCAGCCCCAATATAATCGTTATAACTAAGTAGAATCGATAGTTACAATTTACATAGGTATTACATTTCAAAATATGTTGCTTATACTATTACACAACACCTCTTCCTAAAATTATTAAAATATTATAAAATATGTTTATAATTAAAAAGGATAATTTCACTTTACCAACTTTTTAACACATCGGATGTTGAAGTCTCATTCTTCTTTCAAAAGTATAGCTTAAATTAGTCCTAAGAAAAATCTTCCTTATTATCCCATCACTAGACTATGTCCTTAGTTAGCCTGCTCCTGAGGTTGGTGTCGTTACTAAATTGTCGGTCTTCTTTCTTCATTAGTATCTGTAACCTTCGCGGAGGCCTTTTATCTATCTAATTCCCACTCTGTTGAATACCATATCTCTTCTTCAAGAACTGATCTCTTGTTCTTAACCAAAGACAGGTGATTGAGTTCTCTGACGACAAGCCCTACACTATAACCTCCTACAGCCTCTATTCTCAATTTTCAGCTGAAGGAGGATGTTGCCTATATATATTACCCAAAGATGCATTCTGTTCTCGTATATCTGATTTGGAATCTTCTGAGTTTCTCCTCTATGGCCTAAGCTCTCATGTTAATCTAAAACTAAATTTTTCTGTTCTCTCTATTTATCACCCAATTCTACCGACTACCCTAAATACTTTCACTATCCTATTTAAACGTACTCGAAAGAAGTTTGAATTTAGAATGAGAATTTCTTGGCATTCCTGGTGAGCATGAGCCACCCTTCTTTCATTTTTCACGTTCATTAGGCTAGCACCTCTCTAGCTTGGAAAGAGACAGGACAACCCACTCCAGCTTGGAATTGACATACTTTAATTGCTAAAATTTTGTATTTCACATAAAATATTTGAACATTTAGAAGACCACATGAATTCTTTTATCAAAAAAATCTTAGCAAAAATCTGCGGTGATTGAGTAAGCTGTTGCAAATTGCCTTGATCTAATAGATTTTCAGAAAGTGCTTATAAAGTGTTGAAAGAATGCTCCTCTGATGAAGAAAAATAGGATTCTTTAACGCAACTAGATGATGCTGGTATGACCAAAATATTATTTGTTAAAAGTATAGATAATTATAATGACAGCAACCCTCATTTCGATAAATTTTATAGAATTTAAAGAAAAGGTTAAAGAAAAAGTTAGAGAAAATAACTAGTTACATTTTTTGGCGCCCCAAAAGAATAATGAATGATGTCTCAACAATCATAACTGAAGCTAATCATCTTTCTCACAGTCCAATTGATTTGGGACAGTAGTCATACAGAGTATTCGTTCCTTAGGCTAACTTCGTCTTGCTCCAGACCTAAATTGAATACCACTACATCGCTAATAGATTGGTATTTTGTAAAAAAAAAAAAAAAAAAAAAAAAAAAATAATTCAAACTCATATATATGTATCCTAATTTCTCAATGTTTTTTTTTTTGGTGATTTCAATGTTCGCAATCTGGTAGTTTCCTCTAGTTCGCAGTACCTACCTTTCTCTATTCCAGAGTTTGTGCGAGGTCTCATTGTCTTGATCGCCTTGCGGCATTTCTGTAAACAAAGGATTCTGGCCTGCTCATTATCCCTTCATCGTCGTCCCTGTCTCTAAAATAAAATCGCAGATTTTCCCTCAGAACCATAACTCACTTTAATAAGTTCACTATTCCATTCCCCTCTCTCTCTCTGTCTTCCTTTCCTTCATCCATTCCTCTCTCTCTCTCTCTCCTCTCATGCTATATATATATATATATATATATATATATATATATATATATATATATATATATATATATACTATATATATATATATATATATATAAAATAGATAGACAAATAATAAATTATTAGAACATAAGGATGATTTCTATAAAGTACTTCAATTACCACAAGCTAAATTATTAAATTTATCATAATAGTGAAGCAAAGTTTAGAACAATATCTTCAGTTTTGTTTCGTGTTTCAGTGGTTGTGAGAACCGTCGGTGAGTCTTTTTGTCTTGTGTGTGTCATAGGTGGGTTTCCGAAGGTCTTGTGTTGAAGGCTTTAACAGACGTGGGTGGGTATGGTGTTGCGGCACGTGTGAAGTGTTTGGAGTGCGAGACAGAGCTGGTCCGTCGCTTGGTTTGGTCTGTTAACGTGATTGGAGTTTCAGCTGTAGTCCCGTTCAAGCTGCTAGATGTTCAGTTGATGGCTTTCTGGATCTTTGTTGTTGAGGAGTGTTTTTTTGTGTTTTGTCTTTTATCATGTGGACATTGCGCTGCTCGGTATGACAAATTGCAAAGGAAGATATAATTTCTTTATCATTTAAAACCTCTCTCCCTAATTTTGCTCATTTCTCTCCCTCTTATAAAAATGAATGTGTTATATTAAATCTGTGGGTTGGAAAGAAGAATGTTGGGTATATGTTGCATTTTCTTTGATGGCCTAAAGTTTAGTTTTAACTAATGGATATGAAATTTGTTCCTGACTGTGACGAATTATATAAAATTAATTTAACCTCTGCACTTTATATTATTAACAGATATAATACTTAAAATTTTTTAGTGTCTGGATACGCCCTTAACTACGCCACTGCTATATATATATATATATATATATATATATATATATATATATATATATATACCTATATATATATATATACTCTCTCATATATATATATATATATATATATATATATATATATATATATATATATATATATATATATATATATATATATATATATACATATGAAGTTGAAGTTTGATTAAAATGGATAAGTATATATATTTAAAAGCTGTTGGAAGAGCATTGCAACTTATTTTCAGGAAAATTATAAACAGTTCTCTTGTTTTATTAATAATTAGTTATTTGTTGGATGACTAAATTTCATATTTCCTGCATTTATAAAATTTTTTGTCAAATTTTTGTTCAAGTGTTTTCAACTAATCGTACATTCCAGTACACGGCCCTGTAAGTTCACATGCTTAAGTTCATTAATTCACGTTCATGTTATATACTGTATATATATTCATTATATATATATATATATATATATACTATACACACCTATATATATATATATATTTTATATATGTATATTTATATATATATATATATATATATATATATATATATATATATATATATATATATATATATATATTTCGATAAACATATTTATATATATATGCAGGAGTGAGTTTTCTATGTGTGTGTGTGTATGTTGATGTAGGTGTGCATGCCGTATGTCTGCTACAATTTTTTTGGATAGTTATACAAAAAAATGCATATGCAGATGCAAAGAGGTATTAAATTGTATCTTTTGAACTGCTCTCAATCATAGCAAAGAATTCTTTTCAACGATTTTAACATTCCATGCAGTGAAAACTTTAATAAAATTTTCTCTTGAATTTAATGGAAGTCAAAGAAATGATTCAGAATCAAATCAACATTTATATTGTATATAAAAAAAATAATAATAAAAAAGGGAAAAACATTTTATTAATTTTAATTATTCTGTAACATTAAACGAATTAAATACAGTATTTTGTTTAATTTTTAAAATATAATAGGGTAGTTAAAAGATATTTGAACATGTCTGTTGTATCTATAGCAATGATGTTGCATTGCACAATTGTGATCTTTTGTTAGCAAAGTCTTTTAATACTTTCACATTGACAAAAAAATGATCTATTTGAAATAATATAATAAAATGATGTATTAATAATAATAATAATAATAATAATAATAATAATAATAATAATAATAATAATAATAATAATAATAATAATAATAATAATAATAATAATAATAATAATAATAATAATAATAATAATAATAATAATTAATTATTATTATTATTTGTGTATTGATATTAATGCATTTTATTATTATTTGATTAATATTTTAATTATATTTAATCATTTTAATAACTTTAATTAAAATAATTATTAATTTAGTGTAACAAAATGTGACAAAGTTAGACAATTGCAATTGCAGATTATTATTATTATTATTATTATTATTATTATTATTATTATTATTATTATTATTATTATTATTATTATTATTATTATTATTATTATTATTATTATTATTATTATTATTATTATTATTATTATTATTTAGATAGAGACTACAATCTAAGTCAGCCATCTCCAAACTTTTTGGATCGCGTACCCTTAAGACGAAAATAATTATAAGTTCTACCCCTATAGGCCTATAATATAATATAATATAATATAATAAAATATAATATAATATAATATAATATATTGTATTGTATTGTGATAATGATATGTGTGTGTATTGTATTGTATGTGTAATTGTGGTATTGTAGTATGGTGGTTGTGTGTGTTGCGTTGTATTTGTTACGTGTGTTGTGTTGGGCATGTGTTGCTTGGCCATTGGCAGGGGACATACAACGTACGGCGTGATACCTGTGCATTACACTATCCTTACTCGCAAGTGATGGTGGAGCTTGCTTCTTTGGCGTACCCAAGTATCCTCTGCGTACCCCGAGTTACTTACATAAAGACTACAATATAAGTCTCATAGGAAACATCAACAACTAAAAATTATTTGGGCCAAAATAACGCTTCAATCTGCGGGTACTTACTGTATTTCATGATGCATTAATATGCGTAAATTAAACATAAGAACTCAAAGAGAAGTGCAACCCAAGTGGCAAAGAAGTTCTCATAAATTCTGTTTGGAAAGGATCATGTCTTCTATGGAAAGAATTTTTTTTTTAATTTAAGAGGTTAAGAAGAGTATCTGATGTGGAAACCAAAAAAACATGCAACATTTGAGGACACATTGGATAATATAGTTGATGTTGCTCCCTGAGCCATCCTCAAAACCAAAAAAAAAAATTATCTCGGGTCATCCGGCGCAGGGATGTTAGAAGTGAGCAAGGCACGTCTGTTGCGGTGCAGCTGTCACTTGTGTCAAGCGGTGGTTGGGATGAGAGAGTGGGAGCCGGGCAGGGGGGTGCGCGGGGAAAAATGGAAACCAAAGTACGCCAATAGAAAGAGATACATTAGATTTATTCACACACACACACATCTATCTGAAGCATTAGATAAATGTAAAATTAGCCATCGAAACCCGTTTCACTTGCTGTGACCATAGCAGAACCTTTCAGGAATATGATACAAGAAGCTTAATTATTATTCGCATCATTTCAACATCGACAGGGAAGGGAATTCAGGAAGTAGAGGCAAGCGGAAATTAAAGGCCAATATAATTTCAGCAGGGTGCAATGCGTTGGTCTTACACTGTGATAGCAAGCTTATTCCGGCTTTATATGTGGAGAAAATTGATCGAATACCAATAATAGCTACGTTTCAGGGCAAGGACAATTATTAGGTAAACCTGAAAATTTCTGCAGCTACAGGAGAAGATGAAGCTATAGCCGTTTTCGAGCACCACAAAATTGATAGAAGAAAAGACGCAAGCTTAGTGTTTCGATACAGCGGTAAGAAACGCAGTAAGGAATACAAATGTTTCTAAACATTGAAAAAATATTTGAACGTGATATGCAGTGCAGTGTCTTCCGTGTAGACATCACATCTTCGAGATAGTCTTAAAATGTATTTTGATACAGTAATGGGAACAACATGTGGACTGGATGTATATATATTTAAAAGATGTAAAAAGTTGATCAACCTTAGGAACTAATACAAAAATACCGTTGTGGGACGGTTGTCTGAGGATGTCCACCATTGTATAAACGATTCTTAGAAGATCGGATTCTTAATGCCACCAGAAACAGCACCGAGAGATGATTATCGGGAATTATTAGAATTAGCCCTGATCTTTCTTTGCTGCAGTCCCCGACGGGGAGTCTCATTTCGCATTCCTGGCAGTGTGAGCCACGCTCGGTGGATGTCAGAGGTATTCCCACCTTTAAAATATATTTACTCAGGATCAATTCAACATGACCACACACAAAGATTCAAAAAGAATATGTGTCTTCCTTATCAGACTTTATTTACGATTTTGATTTTTTGGCATCTCTGTGAGTTAAAGCTCTATATCTCAATTTCAATTTTGCTGAACATAATTGAGTGTAAAAAATTTGATGCAGATACTAGTGACTCGTTGCCGTGAGAATTCGCAAACCATTTATGATACCTGGCACTGAACTGCGGCATTCACAATTTTTGATGATGATGTTGCACTAGACATTAAGCAAAAAAAGAAATAAGAAAATGAAGACAATAGGGATAGTTGGATGACAACCGAATTGAAAGATATATTGTCAAAAATCAAGACGTCCATGGTTTAAAAGCAAAATCATATTTTACACCGCATTTTGTTATAGCTGATTCCAAAGCAATGTTCTCAAGATTTAAAACATTCTTACAAATTTTCCTTTCTTTCTGAAGGAGAACAACCCTCTACTTGGAAGGAGGATGAGAACTTCCAGCGTGGGATGGAACTATTGAAATGAATTGATAGTAGTGGTTAACAATGTAGCTGAGAGTGAGTGAAGCTAATTCAAGAATATCAAAACATTTTTAGGCAAGAGGCAGGACAAGCAGTGAAACAGCCTGAAGTTCAGATTGTTGTGAGTTACAGAAAATAGTCAAAATCTACTAAAACTACTCTGCTGAAGAAGTGAATTAATTAGTGAATTTTTTGAAAATATATATATATATATATGGGGCCTTATGGGTTTTTATTAATGTAGTCCATTGGTACCGAAATTTTGTATGAAGAAGTTTCTTCCAAAGAGAGTTGTTGATTTGTTTGTTTGGGAGGGCTCACTCAGGGTTAAAACACTCATCTATGGCAAGGGAAGTACTAGAAACGTGCTACTGCTTCTTCCTCCCTAGCCCGGCAGGGTTACTGTTAAGAGATGCTGGTGTGCCAGCACAGGGTGCTGGTATTCTTTGACAGTTCTTTCGTATTGGGCATTTTTTTGTTGTTGAGAGCCACGTATCTACGAACACCTTTGTATTTACACCTTTCTCTGCTGAAGCCATCTTCTTCACCAACAAGAGGCTGTGGACAGCGTTGATACTTCGTGCTAAGGAACCGTCAGCCAAAAGTATTTATAACCCTTTTTTAAACTTGTTTCTCCACTTCCAATGCTTCGGTCCTGATGAAAATTTTTATTAAAACAATCTCTTTTACATACCACTACCTGGCTATAAGAAACCTTTCTGACCCTGGTGTGTAATAGTCAGGCCAAGATTTTAATTTACCTGAATCTTGTAAAACCTACAACTAAGCTCTCTGGAACATTTTCACATTTGGTGGTTCTTGTAACGGCGAAAATAGCAATGTATGTATGTAATAATAATGAGAATAATGACAATGACAATGTGAAACCAATAATGACATGGCAACAATAGTATGTAAACATA
>JABUQX010127433.1:0-22650 GCA_015478945.1 Trachelipus rathkii | reverse complement strand
AGGGTGGGAGCGAAAATTTCCAAATTTAATTTAATATAAACGGGTAATGTAACTAAGTAGTTGTTTTTTTTTTTATATAAATTAAGTTTCTTTTTTCACTTTTCATATAAAATTTTAATAATTTAATTAAGTTTTACAATTTATATTTATTTTATTAAAAAGACTTCCAGAGTTTATAAGCTGCTACCTACCCTACATAGCCCTATGTATACACCCCTGATATAATATATATATATATATATATAATTATTATATATTATATATATTATATATTATATAATATATATATATATATATATATTATATATAATATTATATAATATTATATATTATATATATATATTATATAGTATATATATATATATATGATATATTATTTTATACATTATATATATATATATATTATAATATATATAATATATATATATATATATATATATATATATAGATATATATATATATATATATATATATATATATTATACTATATATATCCCTATAATATTCTCAATCAATACTCTCTCACTTCCACCCTATAACATATCATATCCATCATCCTCACTACCCTATATATATACACATAATTCACTATTATACATAACCACATGTATATAGTATCACAAAAACACCACTATATACACCAACATCATATATAACATCAAAAATTACACTACCACCTATTATTATATATATAACCTATATAATATATAACATTTATCATTATAATTAATTATATAATTAATCGAAAATGTTTCAACTCAAGAGATGCAAAGGCAACACAGATCATTAAACTAATGCTCTTTAAATATCCACACATCTAACCTTCTCACACCAAACCAAACCTCCGCTATTTTATTCAAGAAGCACGAAGAGATCACCTATTGCCTATCCATTGATTTAAAAAAATTGCACACTTCATTTTCTCCACTACTTCCATTTGTTCAATCTATACCAACCAATCTCTATAATTACTACTTTTACTTATCTTAATTTCTTTTTCCAGCAAGTTAAAGACAAACTTTCGAAAATTAAAAAAATAACTTATCTACCATCCTCATCAAACCCGTAACATTTATACGACAATTGAAAAGATCGATGGTTTTCCGTATAATTTAGTAACACCCTCATGCTAAGGTAAGCACGACCGAAGCAGCATTTGAGTAATAGGGAGTCGACCTATACTTCACAAAAATTCCCATACTTATAAATACTCCCACTATAGTATTATCCCAACCTCAAACTATATACTTATATCATACATATCACCATGAACTCAACCTAAACTATTACACATAAGCCTATAATAACAAAAAATATATAATATATTGACATATGAGAATTGAAATAACTACACACCATAATATAATATATCAATTAATATACGCAGTTAATTATCTATATACTATACTCAAATAAAAACATAACAAACAAAATACTAATAAATATATTGTAAAGTTTAATCTTTTTTTTAAAAATAATTTAATTTACTCTGTTATTTTTAATTTTTCATTTAAAAACGTATATAGTATTAATTGACCCTAAACCGTAAAGGTGATACGTCAAGTCACCAATCCCAAACCACCGTACACCATAACATGCTTTTACTGCTTACTGGTTAAGTCATATTTTATTAAGGGCATCAAATCATCGCTTATCGCCACGCCTTTAAAATCTAACCTCTCCACTTCCGAAAGACTAAATTGTGATGTATTGCTTTTTACAGGGAGATGGGGTCCCCTTCCCTAAGCAAATTGTATGAGTGGGCAAGGCCTCAGCCAGGAAACATAGCCGTTAGCCAAACCCCGCTTACCACTCCCATAGGAGGAGGGCGACCCCTTCTCCCTGAATAAAGCAATTAAATCAACACAAAAAAAATATTTTTTTTGTTGAGGCCGTCTTATTATTTTCCGCATTGGGCACAGAAAAAACACTAATCAAAAGTGATATTATAGAAACTCAAATCTCTATGCAATAGGTTCAAGCTCTATACTTATATTTAAGAAGAAATAGATTATTTACGTTAACATAAATAATGATGATCTAACACATGATAGTTTAATATTAGAACTAAAACTAAATCTAAGATCAAATGTTATCTTATAAAAACTATTTCCACCTACTTGCCTGAATTCTACCACATAGGGGGTCTTGCATTAGTAAATGGATATATCTCTATATCAAAATCCAAATACAAAAGAATAATACAATACAAAAATATATTAAACAGTGTAATTAATAGGCATCTATTATAAGTCATGTATAATATATATAAAAAATATCCATATCTATATCCTACATACCTATGCTTGTATAAATAAAATAACTAAGAAATAATATAATAATAATATATATAGGTATAGTAAATATGTATATGGACTCATTTATATAAGATGTTGGAAACCTATCCGTTTATAGGCTAAATAGGAAATTGCTTCCATGTAAAGAAAAAACAAACGAATTTCGGTGCCATTTTTCGTTATTGCTGCAATTTCTATTATTTTCAAGCGTAAACCCACACACATTAATTTTAAGAAAATTAAACAAAAGAAACTTTATTTTTATTATTATTATTATTATTATATATATAAACCTATTAGGATGATAAAATTTTTTATACAGTTAATAAACTCTCCCTCCATCCCATTAATTTTAATTCATTAATTAGATATAAAATTATAAAATTTAACAGGAAAATTTAATTTTTTTTCTAAGTTGTACATTTTTTTTATATTTTTTTTATTTTATATATAATTTTATGGTAATTTTTATTTAATAAAATAAATCCACCCCCGGACCCGCAAGCTTTGCGAGGGGGGCAACCCCGCTCACCTCTGTCGGGAGGGATGGGAGGGGAAAATGTAAAGAGGGGGGGGCCGAAGGCCCCACCCCAGGATTACAAAACATAAAAATAAAATAATATAAAAATATCAAAATATCAATATATATACTTAGTCAATAGGTGTTATCGTACAAAAACTTTAGTATACATTCATTCAAATTTAAAATACTGAAAAATAAATAATAAGCCTAAAGCACTAGGCCTAAGCTACTGCATTTTTATATAAGGACATATAAGGTGTGAAGCAACAAAAAAATATATGTCAATTCTACTAAATTGAGTATTAATATTAAATTAAAATTACAAATTTGAAAAAATATTCAAGTATTTACTAATGTATTTAAACTCAAATCATTGAAATTAGAAATTATCGATTTATACATTTTATTTTTATTTGATTTTCTGTTATCCTGGAGTCAACTTTTGGACTTGAGCCTTATAATAATTATATAATATATATTAATAAATATATATAAAATATAATAATAATAAAATATAATATATATATATATATAATATATAAAAATATATATAATATATATATATAATATATATATATATAAAATACTCAATAATTAATAATAATATATATAATATATAATATATAATATATATATATTATATAATATAATAGATATATAATTATTATACAGAAAATATATTATATAATTTTAAATATATATAATAAAATATATATATAAATAATCATAATATATATTATATATATATTATAATATATAATAATAATATAATAATATAATATAATATATAATATTAATAATATAAATAATATATATATAATATTATATATAAATATATAAAATAATTATAATATATATATATTATATAGTTTATAAATTATAATAATATATATAATAATATAAATAAAATTCATTTGTATGAAATATAGTAAAAAACACACACTTTACTCTTGGAATGTGTATTCTACATTTACAGTAAAATAAATACATATAACCACAACAATGTACGAAATATTGATATTAAGTCATGAGTAGCTCGCCAATATACACTACGTCCCTTGAATCTATTCACAGAGGAAAGTTAACTACCACTGAAAAGAGGCTGTAGGACAACCAAATAATGTAGTTCACTCAGTTATCTTACGTAGAAGCCTAGCCAAAGCAGTGTGGGAGATTCATCTCATCATTGTTTCACGAGTAGAAGGGAGTTAGCACACTTAATGGATTGGAAATATCTATAATTCTTCTAGACAATAATAAAATTTTGGAAAATAAGAATTTATTTCTTGCTCAATGGACAAGAGCAGTTACATTTAAAAGATTGAATATAAATAATTAAAATAAAAGAAGAAACAAAAATTGACAAAATAAATGATTTTCCTCCTTTATAAAATAAATAATAAACAAAATTAAAAAGAATAAAGTTATTTATAAAATTAATATTACATATAATAAAAATAAATAATAAAAATAAAAATAATTAATATATAAAAAACAAAACAATAAATTATAATATATAGAATAAAAATAAAGATATTATATAATAAATATTATATTGATACATAAAAACATCCACCCTTACAAAAATTATATAATAACTAATATTATATTATAATGGGCGTAGGGTGAATAACGCTTAGTAGACCAATTAATAATATTCAATAACCTTATATAGAGCCTAACTGACGGCCTAATTAAAATATAGTCACACCTACTATTTACCAAAATAAGTTAAGAAAACCTTAATTACAATACTAAAGTATATTAATTAAGTATATATAAACTGGAGCTATGTTCAGTAAAGTATATATTTTACCAAACAAATTTGACGTATAAGCAACAACAACACGAATGATAATACACCTTGTTGAAACTAAGTATCGACATATTTCGTCTGATTCTTCAGAATTTAAGGCTAATATTATATATATTAGAAATATATCTAGTACTTATCTATCTATCTACTATATATATATAATATATTACCTATATGTCGATATATATATATATATCATAATAATATATATTATATATATATATATATTAATATATATTATATATATATATATATATATATATATATAATATATAATATATATATATATATATATATATATAATATTATAATTATATTTATATAATATATATATATATAATATAGTACTATATGAATTATATATAATATAGTAATATATATATTAATAATATATATATAATATATAATTACTATATAGTATAAAATTATTAATATAGTATATAATAATATAGTATATAATATATATGATATTAAACTAACATATATATAAATATATATATAATATATTATATATAGTATAATATATATATATATTATATTATATATATATATAATATATATTATTATATATACATAATATATATATATATTATATTAGGGTGGCAAAGAGAGTGATAGGGGGGAGAAAATATTTCCCGAAAATATTTCAACGGGAACCCACAAAATAGAATCAATCTTTAAGCAGATTTCTCACGTATTAATAGTCATGTACATCCGCATCATATATATATACATATTATATTAATATATATATATATTATATATAATAAATATATATATATAATATATATATATTATATATATAATATAATATATATATATAATAATTTGTAGGACATCTCTTGGCGTAAATGAAATACTTTCAGGTTCATCTAAAAGCTTGAGATGATTTCTCTATTACCTTTTTATATTAGGTGGCATTCACGAACGGAGAGACATTTCGATTTATTAAAACACTAGAGGAATTAAAAACAGAGAATGGTTTCATTAAAGTGATTAGTTTATAAAACACTTAGAGAATTTAAGATCGGAGAATGGCTTAATTAAAAAGTAAAAACAGAAAAGGACACTAATGCGATGGAAACCATTATTTCAGCCGTATTGTGGTTAACTGGTGTTATGTTTTTTATTTATAAAATTAAAAAAGATTTAAATTTATTATTAAATAAACGAATAAGAATTAGATTTATTTTAAAAAGCACACATTATCAGCGAACTTAATATCAAACTGGTAGAATGGTTCAAATGTAAGGGAGATCGGATTTTAGAGCACTTAGAGGGAAATATAAAATACTGGTGCATGGTGTCAATTACACACACAATGTGTGGAAACGGGCAATCAAAATCCGGATAGCAGAAAACAACTCCATTATATTATGGTATATCACGGAAAGGACAAGCTGATTTGACTACCTAAGGTTGACTACAAATTAGACCTTATTTCTGAAAGAATAATAAAGGGAAGGACGTTCATAGCTATCAGATAGCAAAATGAAGAGAATGTGACTCGTTATGTGGAGTGGATGGTTAGTTCAGTTGTTTTTATTTTTTGAGTATTTAAGTCTGATAGAAATATATGTTAAAGATAGATAAAGACACAGTAATCTGAGATTTAACATGTAGTCGACTGTAAACTGACCAGGATTTATATATAAAGTTTATGGTATTGGAATATAGAGATTCGGCTATTTTACTTTTTTGGGTGGGCTTATATTTTTTTTCTTTATTTTTAGATGGATGTGTTGTTTATAATATTATTTTGTGTTGTAGTGAGAGACGATTGTTGAGGTAAGAGATGATATTAATGTTATCATTGGTAAGGTCAGTTCTGTGCTGATATAAACGTCGGTAAGTGTCGTAAGCCGAGAACCTATGTATATATGAAGGGCGAGTCGTTAGCAGGGGATGTGTGGGTCAAATGCATTTGTTTGGGGGATTTTTGTAAATTAAGGGGCAAGAGGGTGGATGTTTGAGGGAAAAAATTATTTGTTTTGAGTATTGGATATGGATTTTAATATATTATTTATGATAATATTATTAGTATATTATATATATATATATAGTAGTAGTATATATATATATATATATATTATATAGAGAGATGAAGATAGTAATATGAGATATATATAGTATAGTAGTATAATAAGATATATATATAGTAAATATATAGGTATAGTTATAGTAACCTATAAAAAGGTGATTATAGTAAATAGAGATAATAGATATTTATATATATATTAGTTAGACTTATAATTAAAAGAGAAGTAATAGAGATAGATTATATATATATAATAATGAAGCTTAAAAAAATAATAAAATAATGATATAATATAATGTTGTAATAATATAAATAATAAATAAATAAATAAATTAAGTATATATTAATAATATAAAACAGGAATAGGCATTTGTCTTAATATAATTAGTTATTACTAAGAAGATGAGAAATAATAAATAGATATTATTATATAGTATAAAAATATATATTATAGATTAGTATATTATATATAATATATATATATATATATTAGTAATATATAATATATAATATATATAATATATATATATATTAAAAATTTTATTTAATAATAATTTTATTTATTATATAATATATGATATATATATATATAATATATATATAGTATATATAATATATATATATATAATAGTAGGTATATAATATATATAGTTAGTATATATAGTATTATATGATCAAAATATATATGTGTAGTTAGTATTATATATATATAATATATAGAGATATATTAGATTATGATTAGTATATATATAAGAGATTGGATATTAGTATTAATATATATATAATAGTAATCATATATTAGTAGTATATATAAATATATATAATAATATATATATAAATAGATATATATGAATTATAATATATAGTAAGAATATAGTATATATATAATATATATATATATTATATATATATATATATATATATATATAATATATAATTATATTATTATATAATTATATATATTATAGATATTATATATATATAATATATATATATATATATATAAGTATATATAGTATATATATATATATATATATATAATATATATATTAGAAATATATATATATATATATATAGATATATATATATATATATATTATATAATAATATATATATATATATATATATATATATATATATAATATGATATATATATATATATATATATTATATATATATATATATATATTATATTAAATATATATATATATACATTATATATATATATAATAGTATATATATAATATATATAATATATTATATAATAATATATATATTGTATATATATATATTATATATTTTTATTAATACGTGAGAAAATAGATACTATACCTATTTTGCGTTTTAAATATATAAATTTATATGTTATTATATTATGAATTATTATATATATTTAATAATTATTATTATATAACTTCAATTATATTAATAATTTATTATTTTGATAATATTATTATTATTATTTATATTAATATTATATATATATATATATATATATAGTATATATATATAATATATATATTATTAATATTAATTATATATATGGAGTTATATATATGATATATAATATTATATATATATTAATTATATATATATAGTAATTATAGATATATTATATAATATATATATTAATATATATTATTAATATATATATGGCAATAATATTATATAATATATATATATATATTATATATAATATATATATAGTGTAAATATAGTTAATATATAATATATTAATTTAATATATATATATATATATAAAAATATATATATATATATTAATTAATATATATATTATAATAATATTTATTATAAATTTTAAATTTATTATTATTATTAAATTAAAATATAAATAATTTATTATGGCTGGCCCGTTGTTTCCTCCGAAATTGAATATTATGTAAGAACTGACAGTCTAAAATTTATATTAATATTATATTAAATTAGAGAGAGCTGTATTTTAACGGAGTGATAATAAAGTAATATAAATTGAATAATAAACTTTTGGTAGGATTACACTATATTCCCATAGTACGGTAATTAAGAGTTCTGCAATCTCCTAAATTAATGAGATAAATATAAAATGATTAGTATTAATTTGTTTTTGAGAAGCTTTGATTAACATGTAGCTCATTAACGCGCGACATGGAAAATATGAGTAATATATTTTTCATGAAATAATTTAAGTAAATTTTCCATAATTTAATTTTAATAAATTCTAGAATTCTCTCTATATTACTCTACTCTCTCTATCTAACTCACTCATATTAAGTACCTCTCATAGCTGATACAGGATCAACTCTAATTACTTCATATAGTCATTGGATCATTACGTATCTAACTCACTCTTCTACCTATCATACTACCGCGGTACCGCTTATATCTATATTATACTATTAAGGTACCTAGTATGCTCTATACCTATATGCTCATCCAAGATCTATACTCTAACTAAATCATCTTACATATTTAATTTATTTAACCCTAATTTAAATTAGTTTATACTAGATAATATTCTATATATATATATAATATCATTATCAAACATATACTATATCCTTGGTAATATTAGTATTCATACGGTTATTATGACATTCATTAGTACACATCAGAGATGAGCTTAAAATAAAATATATTAAAACACGTTTTATTTAACTAATAAATATTATACACAATTACATCAATCTCTATTTTTACTATTAATATTAATAACCTTACTTCTAACCATCACGCATATATATATTCCTATCTAATAAATATAAAATTATAATAATAATTTATTTACTACCTACTAAGTTAATTTAAATATTCATTCAATTTTCTATATAATATTATATAATAATAGTATTAATATGAATAATAATACACTAATCACCAGTAATTACTATATTTAAATAGTTACGTTTTAACTCAGTTAAGTCCACTTGAAGTAATCAACCGTAACTCAATAGTGACCGAGGCATCAGCTAATATTAAAGCTAATTACTCAGTGAGGTGTGAAGTAAGATATAGTATTAATAGTATATATATATATTATAATAATTAAATTAATAAAAGTTAGGTGGTTAGGGTCCTATCACAGTACCCCAAATATACCAAGCTGTGCATAACTACCCTTGAAAAGGATTAGATATAGTACTCATATTACTCAATATAAATATATTATACAGAGCTAGTAGAGCAATTTCGCGATATTTTAAGATACTTACAGTACTCAATTTCTGTGTCAAATTACTACTCAACAAATAGGATAGATTGCGGATAGCTGAAACGTATGCACGTAAAAAATAGATACGATTGTAACTTGGGTAATTGAGATGTAAATACATATTTAGATATTAGGTAAGATAACGAATACTCATCTATGAAGTGAAGTAGTAAGTTTCATGTACAGGTAATATCTTTATGTAGTAGTTGCAGAAATTGACTTAATCACTAACAATAATGAGTAGCTGATAGTAAAACAAATTTTAAAATCTCCAAGCTCTTAGCTAAAAATTACATCGCAATATTAAATTCAGGTGATAGACTTAACAACCAGTAATCAAGTAGACAATATAATTATTGATTATATAATGTTTAAATATATTTACTAGATAATACAACTTAGTAGATCATTATCTTTCGAAATAGAGTCTAAAATAAGATAAAGGATACAAGTAATTTAGAACTAGCGTAAGATAATGGCCAACTATATATGTAACTACTAAGATTAGTTACCAAAATCAAAATTATATGTGTAGGAATAATAAATAAGAAAAATAATTAATTTTAAAAAGTTAGAGACAATTTATGGTGAAATATAAATGATAAAATGTATTTTATCAGTGTTATTATTAAAAATAATAAAATGTTTAGTATTAAATATCCCTATAATGTATAGTGTGTGATTGATAATGAGAAGATATATTTGGATAATATTATGAGTATGTAGGACTAATATAGTGTCATCCTATTTAAGTTAATACAAAGGTGATAATATAAATATGATTATATATACATATATAGTTATAATATATAATCATACAGTTAGCCATAGTAGGTTAAACCTATTACAATTAACCCCGAGGGTAAGAAATAGTAGAGGTAATATTAGTAGTATAATGATAAAATATTATGTGTTGATAATATAAGTGTTTAATAGAGTAAGTCCCAGCAATTATTAAAGATATATTATATATCATATACGTGAAGTAGTATAGGTATATAGAGTAATAATATAATAATAAATAGTAGATATCATATATATTAAATATAAATATAGAGATATATATATTATATATATATAAATAATTTGTGTATAATTAATATACTCCATGATGTTACTGTAAAAACCTATGATATTATATATACAAAGAACTGAGTAGATAATAGATAGGATTATATATAAATAGATAGCATCTCATATAGAATATATAAGTAATATATTAAAAAAGATAAAAAATATATAAGAATAAGAAATGATATGTATATATGATAATATAAATAATTACTAATAATGTATTACTAACTTATATATTCACTAATATACTAGTAGGCGTTTAGATGGTAGTCATATGCGAGTTATTCAATTATCACAAAGTTTAGAATTATGAATTTTAATATAATGTCATCAACATTTATATCATATTGAAGACAAAGGAGATGAAGATAGAGAGGAGGCAAATGAAAAGGATGATAAAGAGAGTATAAATGATTCTAAAACTCTTTTTTCAATTAGAGGATCGTGAGGTAGTGACTGTTTTTAAAAATGACTCTCGTGTCATCCACTCAAATAATATTCATCAATGATAAGAGATCGATTGAAGCCGCGAAATAAAAAAAAAAAAAAAAATCAAAGCGCTTATCTCTAATGAGAATCTCTTATATTTTCCACATTTTCCTCTATCTTCTGGATATTTAATGCATTTCTATCTCTATCTATATTTTATCTACTTATTTTCATAAAGTTAAATCTACTTATCACTTACTATTATCTACTATACTCCATATATACTCTCACCTATTTCATATTCATCATTATCTTTTAACACTTATAAGCATCTCCTTATACGCAATCTACCGTTATCTGCCAATTTTAATGTGCACATTCATGGGATCTTATTAATTAAACAGAGTCAGGCAAATTGCCTACAGGGGTCGACACCTCCGGTACCCCCGACCCGTGAATGATCGAAAAAGAAATATTGTTTCAGCAAAAAATAAAACATCAAGCTTTAAGATTTTCTCATTGATGTGATTTCGTTTATTTTTCTTGATACTTTTCTCAATAATTGATATTAAGGAATTATTGATCCTAATTTTCTCTCAGCCTACATGCATAAAAGTCTACTAAACTACTTTTTAGCTACTAATTTTGTATATTCATATTTACACCTATCAATCTACTTACATTTCTACATATATTTATCCACCTATTCGTTTATTAGCTCATTTATCCCTTTCTCATCATTTGCTTTCACTCTAAACTTTCATCACCTCAGCAATACTGTTTAAATTTAGATCAAATGATTGATAATTTAATGTTCTAATTTTTGTTGTGCTTAAAGGAGGATACTATCACATTAAATTACTAAATGCACTCTAATATATTATTTATATCCGGAAATGAAACTGGATTCTTTGGAATCTGCATAGTTTGTTGTAACATCAAAATCGAGCAATTTAAATATCAATCGCAAAACCCTATCCACAATAGCAAAGTCGGACCTCAAATCTCCATCTACTAACAAAGATTTTTCCCATTAATCTACTTTCTTCTACTTCGTAGATTCTATAGTAACATTTTCTTTGCATCTTTAAATTTAATATCCACTCTTGGCAAACAAACTTATAACATATTAACAACAATGCATATACGTTCTCATATAAATATTGCGTGTGTTTGTGTAAGTGCGTTGGCGTGTGTTTGTGTAAGTGCGTTGGCGCGAGCGCGCCTTTGTGTGTTTGTGCGTTCTGAGAAAGAGGATTGAGCTGTTACGAAAGTAGAAGTGCGAGAGTTACTAAATTATTTTGAGCAATAAATCAATATTAGCCAAAAATAAAGGATTTATGGCCGATTGTGATTTAAAATTTACGAGCAAAAGAATTAAAATTTCGTGATTTATTGTCTTATTTATAATAAAATAAAAATAAATTTTTTTACTACTTATTCATACCAAACATGGAGCTGGTTATAAGAGAAGTGGGTTGCTATCATAATTTCATGTTTTATCATATGTTCAATACCTTATGCATTTCACCGATTCATATTGATGCAGAAGTCTGTTTAAAAGATACTTTTAAAGATTATTTCTTACTTTACTTGAGAAGCATATCCTTCTCATTTTTTCACGCATTTCATGCAAGGCAAGCTGGTCAAAATGCTTTTAAACTTTACAGATGCAGCTGCAATGCAAAACAGCATAAATCTTATTTCAAAGACGTTTTCCTACAAGCGTGTGAAAGACGCATAATATGCATAAAAAATGTTTTGAAGCAAAAAATTTCCCCTTTATCCCATAGGTTACGCTCCTGAATGCATATCAGAAAATGCTTGACTGATTTTCATGGCAAAATTATTCCATTTACTTGAGTCATTTTTGACAACCATCACTACAAAGCAAGCATAAAGCGTGAAGTAAATCAGTCGCCCAATAGTGATCCCTATCCCAGTTGTAACAATATAATCGTATTTTTAAATAACGGCAACTTAAAATCAAAAGTCTTCAGTGGAGTCAATTTTACACTCGTTGAATTGAGCTATAGAAAATTCAGTAGAAAAAATAGACTTTCTATAAATTTCTATGTGATAAATCTTGGTGGTGCTACTTCTTATGAGCTGCGATTTCACTAGTCGAAAATTTAAGATAGATCAGTAGAATCAGTAATAAATAAGATTACTGGTCGTGTGGAGGCATGGAAAGAAGATGCATGTATAAAAATTATCTCCTGAACTTTCTGCTGACTGATCGATTTCACATAGTGGGGGAGAAGTGAAGCTGAAGGTGGTCCATTTTTCACTTCTTTAATCGGAAATTTTTTTAAAGAAAACTTGTAGCATCAAAAATGCGTTACATACAGATGAGATAATGTGATGAGCTGTGAAAAATAAGAAAGTCCCACTCTTTCTACCGTATGTGATTTAGTGTATCATTAAAATAGTAAAAGCGGCTTACATACGAATACAGCAACGAAATATTTAAAAAATAAATAAAAAAAAAATATATAAGTTTGCTACTTTTGACCAGTGAAGGACATTGACTATTCCCTTCAATTGGGTGGAAAAAAATCACTGGAAAATAGTTTTTTATGAATTTTGAAAAAAACTAGCAATAATAATAAATACCTTTCAGTCCACCGTCATTAGTCGAAAGTGAAAGAGAAAATATTTAGAATAGGAGGAATTATTTATGAAGCCACAAGATAAAGGTTAATCCTCCTGAAATGAGGAACTGCTAATGTTCTGTCATTTTAAACCTTAGAGCTTATTCTCAAATGAAGTTTAGTTTAATATCCTTAACTACGCTATGAAACTTTTCAATTTTCCTTTTATTATTTCTTAATATGTGAATGAGAATGTATTATTTATACTTTGTATTTAACTTTTTATTTTATTCATCTTGTATATAACACTGTAAACATGAAATTTCTTGGACGGGGTTTTGCAATTTATTATTGATATTTCTGAAACTCCGAACAAATTGTAATTGGCCATCCGACTGAGTAACATCGCATTTGTAGATATTGTGTGTAACACAGATTTGGTAAAATTTTATGATTTTCCTTTTTTCAAGAGCGGTCTATCACAATATTCTGTGGATTTATTTATATATTATATATATATATTTATTATATTACTTTTAAAGATAAATTATATTATATATATTATAATATATACTATTATATATATATATCCTTATATATACTATATAATACTATTATTATACTATTACTTATACTATTTAATTTATTATATAATATATATATATATTATCTTACTATATATACTTGGTATATATTAATGGTGAGAGAAACATACATCGCTTAACATAATTATTGATTACAGTCTTTGATATGTATATACTGTACAACATTTATCTAATACAACTCATGACAACTAAATGAGTAATATTGTGGACCAACCAAGATATCTGTATATAGACAGAGAATGTGCGGTTATCTGATTAATGTAAACTTACCTACGTGGTTAGTAGACTTTCGCTTCGTTAGTACACTCTACTGTGCATAAGCCGTCATTGTGAAGTATCCCCTCCATTCATAGCTCCAACAATTAGTCGGCCTGATCATATTCTTGTATAGCCCACCTTGCCCCCGGTACGTCCTTCTTTCAGTGAACTTATGATCTTGATGAAGCGTTTCAACCCTGTTCTTCTAATCACTAAGCATTCCGTCCTAGTGTTATCGCGAAATTTTCTCTAGGGCAGAATCATAAGAGTGCCAACTTTTATACTCATTCTACATTCCATGAGAATGAAAATCTGTCTAGCAGTTCCTGTACAATGCGCTTTAGTGGTTCTTCTAACTTTTTCCTTGTTCCCCTAGGTAAAATGTCTGTGTCTAATTCATCTGATAATAAGTCTTATGTCTGCCACTGCTCTTGCCTTCTAACCGCAAGTCATTTGTGTAGTCAATGTCAGCATCACGGAGGAGTGTCCATATTTGTGTGGGCCTCAAAGTTCTATCTCCAGCTTTTTTTCTCTATTCGTCACGTCGTATCCAAGAAACGTTGGAGTCACTTATTTTAGTAGCGACAGCATTCACCTATCAGGGTCCAGGGCCTTCACAAATTGTTCATCAAAACAAGTTTTATGTGTAGTGGAGGTAAGATATGTTTTCTCTTGTATCATATAATAGTTGGTTATTCACATACGATTGCTCTTCCTGTCGACCTGGTGTGTTTCAAGGTTTCCCGCGGTGGCCATTCCTTCTTTTTGGTCCAGTGTCCCTTTGCCGCCCGGCTGTCCCAATTAGCACAGGACATCGCTAGGTATTATTCGGTGAATCCTGCTTGGTTGACCGAGCAAAAATCGTTTTATCCATTTTGAGGTCTGGACGCATATTAACGATCTATGTGTGACCTGTCTATATTGTAGCCTCTCCATAAACTGTCTATGATTTTTTGCATGACTCCCTCTCTCATCATCGTACCGACGTACTCCTACTGGACCAAAATGACATACCTTGTTGCCGTTGGTTGTAATACAACACAGCACTTTAAACTGCTCTTTGGGAAGATATCTCAATTAAACTAGTCGCCACTCACCTTTGCATCGTATGCTGGGAGTCCTCCAGAGCGTTAGTAGTAAGGCCTGCAACCTTCACGTTGCAATACACAATTCTACATCTGACTGGAAGTAGCGCTCTGCATGCTCTGCTTCTTCTGTACTAATAAATATGTTACTCTTGCCATGGTGCCAGTTAGTCGATCTGTCAGTTGTCAACCCTCCAAGCCAACAGCTTCTAGACCAACTTCAGTCAAATACAACTCTCATACAAATTCTTTCGTTTCACCCTGGTTTTGCTGTGAACAAGGACGACCATCGAGCTGTTATTCATATGGATTGATTTTGACATCATCCATGATCGATTTGGCATCCATACATGTAAACTTACTAAAAAAGTTCCTACATGCTTCCCGAATATCGACCGCAGTAAACTGGCTGCTACTGTAGATCATTATGCGGTGAAGGTTTAACGTCTATATCAGCTCTACGTAATTCGCACATTGAATTTGTCAATTCCTAAGGATTATACTCGCATAAATAATTATTGGATCCCACGATTTTGCACGTCATAAACCGGTTGTATCGTGATTACAGCATAAATCCGTAGTAAAATATATTACGTCCTATGGTAGTCAGGCACCTCCAATATTCACTATTATTACTCTGCTACAAAGTCTTCCATCCAAGAAAAATTCACCTTTTTTTTGTTGACCAGTAGTTATGTTTTCTTTATTTTTCCCTTAATGATTGGATGACTGACTTGAATAAATACTATTCTGGCCGAATTAGTGAGTGATTCCTGATTCGGCCGAATATCGGTATTCGGCTGAATTTCGGTTATTCGCCGAATACTTTTAGCTACTGAAAATTCAGTATGTCGGCTTCTTTTCATCTATTCGGCACATCGCCACATATGAATAACTATATAATATACATCTATATATTTATATTTATATCTATACTATATATAATAATTAATATTATATACTATCTTATATAATATATATAATATTATATCATACTATTATATATTTATAATATATATATTATAAGCTTTATTATACATATATAATATTATATATATACTCAATAATATATATATATTAATTATATATTAATATATATATAGCTTATTATATAATTATATATATTATTAGTGATGGGTACGATTAGTGGGTATTAATTTTTTGCCGAATTGTACGTATGACGATTTATAAGGCAATACTTTTGCCGATGACGATTGACGATAGATTGAAATAAATAACTTTTTAAAATTTCTCTGCTCTTCTCTCTCTCTCTCTACTTATATATTTATATACCAATTATAAAAATTAGTCTTAGTATTATTTTTTTTTAAAATGTATTATATATATATTATAATATTATTTATTTATTATATATAATATATTCATTAATATTGCTATTTATATTTAATAGATAACTATATATATTAATATATATTACATTAGTTATTTATTATTATATATATAATATGTAAGTAAATATATATATTAATATCTATATAATATTATATATAGTATATATAAATATAATATATATATTAGTGTTATAATATATATATATTATAATATTACTATACCATATTATATATAATTATATTATATATAATATACTATATATATTTTACTATATTACTATATAATAATCATTATTATCTATTAGTATTTTATTAATATAATCTTAATATATTAATATATTTATTATTATATTATAATATATATTATATATATTATTATATAATATGATAGATATATATTATTATTTATATGAATATTATATATATAATAATATATATTATATATTTAATATATATTATATATGTATAATATTATGTTATAGTATAATTAATATTATATATTATAAGGCTGTAACAGAGGGTTCTTAGGCTTTTATATCGAAAATTATTTAGCAAATATCACAAAAGTTTTGATTCCTTAAGTTCTGCAATCACATATTAATAGATTAATCAATAATAAAATAATAATAATTAATAATCTATAATAATAATAATAATAATTAATAATAATAATAATAATAATAATATACATAGCTTATTTAGTTAATTTAGTAATCAATTGAAATATGAAAAAGCTATTCTTATTAATGGATATAGAGGATGCACATGTTCTCGTACGGTCCGTTAACGATCTCTTAGGTCTCCTAAGCTCAGGAGCGCCTGTTCTTTCATACCATCGGAGATAAAATATATAGTACCAGGGGTACATAATAACGGTTATCCATAGTTTGCGATGATAGACCTAAGTCAGATCTGCGCCTACCTTCAATATGGAGATATGACTGGCATGATAATCACAAAGAACTTTAACACAGATTAAGGCAAGGAGCTGCTAATCGCTTGCATGGAATCGTAGCAGGCTTCATTCCTCTTCAGCATAAATTTTTTATTTCCGCTCATTTTCATTCTCCTCTTCTAAAACTTATATCTCTTCTTTCCTCAATAATCCATGGTTCGATCGTTGCTTGCTCTCTGACCATCATTCAGGCTATGCAGACAGTGCCTATCGGTGTTGAACAAAACTCTCGTATCCAATTCCTATAAATCTACTCTCGGCTAAATTTTTCATTACTCAGCTAGTAAACATAGCCGCTTGCAGACGTTGAATACTCATTCGCCACGAGTCAAACGTCTGGACTTTATCATGTGCAACAAGGATACAGTGAATCGCTACGACCCTTGCTTGGCTTCACTCTCCTACTGACAAATAATTCTTCTTTATCGCTAGCAATCTTCTGTCAAATATGTTCTTGCCTTTCCTCCATCTATCTCGCGCCATACTGCACTCATTTGTGATGAACCTAATTCATTCAACCCTGAAAAGCGCTAACTTCTCTTTCGGTCCGCCTCGCCTCAGCATAACTACTTCTCTGGCTCAATACACTACTTTTTAGCACTTTCCCTCCAGTGTTGGAAGCATCTATCACATGCTTCCAATCCATTCCGAAATAAACGGATCAAATCAACAACCACAGGACTCAAGCACATCATCAATCACTTCAATATCATCTTCAACGATCCTTCGATAACCCTCTTCCTCACACCTCATCTCTCTCAGTAATCATCTCTGGACATAACCTCAATTCGATCGTCCAGTTACGGCTTCTCGGATCTGGCCACGAAAGTTCACTCGAGTCGATAAATAACATATATCCTTATCTAATGATATCGTTTTTCGCTCTTAGGAACTATCGGGAGACATTTGGGGATGGCGCTTGATCAATCCAAAAAGCATTTGACCGAAGTACTGGCACGCGCATCATGGCATCTCCATAGCTGCCCCGCCTTGGGTTCCTCCTTCTTCTCTTGCCTCTTACTATATCAATCTCTAGCTTTGTTCATTAATATTCGACACTCTAATATGACATGTTGCTGATTGGGGCACTTTCTTTTGTATTCTTTCTTTCTGTCAATAGTGGTGTTCCTCAGTGGTATGTCTGTCTTATCTCCCTACTTTATTCCTACGTTATTCATTAATTTATTCTTCAATCTCCACCTCTAACTCTATCCACTCGTTATTCCGATGACAACGACCGCTTCATTCTTTGATCTCATATCCAATCACTCCACTTACTTCGGAATTGCCTTCTCGTCTTAATTCTTTCGATTTTTATTCTCGCTTGATGTGAACGAAAAATAACTTTGGCAAATTCATATTCTTTTTAAAAAACCCAACTTTTACAAATCTCCTTCTCCAATAATACCTTCTAACTTTCCTGTCTTCTTTCGACGTGTTCTGTCGTCTTCTGCCTGTTTTGACCAACTCATAATAACATCCTTGGCCTTAACTATGGAACAAATAAAAATGTCTTGGAAACCTTACATCCCAACGGTTGCTTTAGGGGGCCTCAATAAGAAACTGAATTCTGTTTAGACTGTGAGACTTTCTCCTTTTCTCAGTGCTGCTCCGCAATACAAATTTTCTTTTCAGCATTATAGTAACTAGAGAATTATTCTGGGGGGGGGGGGGGGGCATGTTTCCAACCCGGGGTTTTTCAGAAAGGGTTGGAAGTCAAGGCAAAAATGGCTTATAAAAACTGTTCTTTACTTTCCCAGTTTTCACTGACCCTCCTATTTCTTTGCGATCTGGCGAATGTTGTTGCCTTTATCTCTATCCCTATACGGTTACCGCAGCGGCCAAGTGCGAGGGGAAAAACTTATCACTTCGCGTACCACCACCATTTACGATGCTCTTCTATGCTACAAATGGTGTCTGTATCTGCGCACGAGTATTGTGTTGTGTTGACAAAGATAAGGAGGGAGCTTTAGTCGTTGTGGCTTCCTTCTGTCCCACCAAACCTCTGTTCTGTTGGAATTCTCCTTCCATCTTCTTGCTATTTCCTGTTCTAATTTAATCCCCTCACTTAATAGCCTGCGTCTGTGCTCTAATGCTGAATTTGCGCTATGGATGGTAAAACTGTTGATGATGTACTATCAACTTCCCCTCTTTGAATAGTGGCTCTGCCCGTGATTGGTTGTGACAACTGTAAACAAAAAACTTCCTTGAGCGGGCAGATTTGATGTGGCCTGAAGATGAACTGAACTCTCTTATTCCTCTCCCATCCAAAAATCATATTCAGATTCTTATCCTCAGAAGAATCGTACTCTTCTTCAACTATTACCCTCAGATGGATCATTATTACAATCACAGCATTCCAATATTTTGACCCTTTTTCAAACTTAAATTTTAATCTTTAGAATTCTAGTACTCGACAACATCATACAAATGCAATTCATAGCTCTTTACCAACAATCTCACTCATCAGAAATTGCAATATCCTTCTATCTCCGCCTCTCTATCCTCCAACACGCAACACAAACTACCATTTTCACACTCACACCACTTTCATTTTCACTCGTTTCCTTTTCCTTTTTTCACTTACTTTCTTTCAGTCACAGCGATCAAATCAATTTGCCCTTTCTCCTAAATCAGCATCTCACTCACCTCTCTTCCTCATTCTCTCTCTCTCATTTTTTTCCTCTGACATTCAATGTACAGATTACGATCATACTATTTTCCGCCAAAGGATTAGAAGGTGCTTACTTGTGTATCACATCCTTCTCTGAGGCATGCATTACGCATGCCTGGCAATAAGAGTAGGTGTGTCAGCTAGGCAGTACAACCTAACTAATCCATTCCTGTCCTTTGTCGCCTTCTACGATATTTTGGGTCAATGGTCGGGGGGGGTGGGGACATACGATTGTGGGCCCAATTTTTCTTCCCTACATGGTATGGATAAAGAGAATTAGCGGATGTCTTGGAAAAGATTGTGTCTAGAATGCAGTCGGTTTGGATGATAAGTATGTGTTATATGATATGTTGTCTGGAGGAGAGTGTTGGATAGAATTTGTAGTTTAAATATTATACGTAACTGTCATACATTATCAACTTAAGGCAAAAATGGGTTATACGATATATATATTTTATAAATTATTAATTATTATTTAATATCATTTATATTATTATATATAGTTTAATGTATTATATATATATATATAATATCTATATATATATATATATATATATATATTAATATATATTTTATATAATTATTATTAGACTTTTATATATATATAGTATTATATTATATATATAGATTGGGGAGTCGGAGTCTGGGAGTCGGATGTCTTTGGGGATGTCGAGCGTTTTCAGGTTCTGGTTAAGGATGTTCGGATTCGGAGTCGGGAGTTCGATGTTCCCAAAGAAAGTTGGGAGTCGGAGTCGGGAGATTCGAGCTAAATAAAAAACGACTCCCTATGCGGACCTCCCAATAACAATTTTGTTATTTAATACTTATTACAAAAAATATTTTTGAAAAACTTTAATTTGTCTAATCTTTTATTATTAAACATAGACTGTATCTATATTTTTTTAGGTGACATTTGTTTCGTAAGCCCAATTTAGTGTTTTTTAATCTGGTTATTATAATAACGGTTATATAACTGGTTATAAAATAAAATTTACCTTCGTACTACTTGTGTATTTGGCTATTAACGAATTACTAAATTCAATTAAATGACAGCGAGCGTATGCTCTTATTATATAACATCTGGCTACAAAATTTAAAAGTCAATGTATAGTACATAACCTGATTTTAAAAATATAGAATAGTCACACACGCAAATATAAGTATAGTTGCAATCAAGCTAAAAGAAATCGGAATAGACTATCTTACTAACATTTATTGTACTGCAACCAACTGTGCTGGCGGCTTCATACCGTTGTTGCGTTTAGTGTCAGCATTTCTAAATTATTATCTCGTATCCTTAATGCCGTAATGAATTTCTAAATAATTTATTCAAATTTTTTGGTTGTGTAGACCAACGTTCTGCAATAATATAGTCTATTCTACGTTCACTAAACCAGGGAAGTGACGGGTGGATAATAATTTAATAAATTTATATTTAATTTAGTTTTGATAAAATTAAATAATTTAATCAATATTGATCTAAACAAATTAATGTATTTTTCTTTACGGTTTGTGTAGAGGTTGTCAGTGTTGAGCAAGTATATGATTCCTTATTATTTTGACTCAGCGTATATATTATACTATATATATATTCATATATTATATATATATATTAATCTATATATACTATATATATAAAATATTATATGATATATATTATATACAATTATATATATATATATATTATATAATATATTTATATTATATATTATTATATTATTATATTATATCAATGTTGCTGA
>JABUQX010127432.1:0-22500 GCA_015478945.1 Trachelipus rathkii | reverse complement strand
TTTACTTTTTTGAGGTATTAAAGAACATATCAACCAATTTCACAAACTAATACGTATCTGTTTTTGATGAAAATTGGTGTATAGGGTCATTTTACTTTGTAAAGCTACTGGTTTTCAGCAATCAATATAGTTTTGTTATGGGGTCCGGGCAAGCTGAGGGCTTCACCCATTTATTTTTCAGGGCCCATATTTACTTTAATTTTCAAAATAATTCAAACATATTATATATATATATTTAGAATCAGAAAGACTAAACGCATCTAGTGAGGGCAATATTTTGATTCTAGAATGAATCCCCACTCCCCCTCCCCCTTGGTAGGCGAAATCGTTATATATATATATATATATATATATATATATATATATATATATATATATATATATATATATATATATATATATATATATATATATATATATATATATATATATATATTTCTTTAATTAGATAATAGTCCATTGTCTTTTATATTTGAATTACAAAAGTTCTTTTCGGGACTGTATTACATTCAAAATATGCTCGTGTCTGCCTTCATATACAATTCTTATTTCTGAAGCTTGTGTTACTATTAAAATGTACTGTATTTTCTTCTCCCTGGCGTGTGGTATGAAAACAAAATAGTCTTAAGTGGCTCAATCTTATATTTCGAAGACCGGCATTTGTTAAGTTCTTTACAACAGGCGGTTCTATAACTATCTCATATTTCCAATCTATCATGTTTGAATGATCATCTGCATTAAAGCTTAGTGTTTTTGGAAGTTCAAAAACTCTTGGCGTGTTATCCCTCTTTCTTGCTTCAATAATACGCTTAATTCCTAAATCTCTTAGCTCTTTTCCAGTGTCTACTAGCATAGCAAGTAATATATTCTCAGGATGAGCAGAGTACGAGTTGTTTTTTGGTACACGCTCCATAATCACTGCATGGTTTTTGTCTACGTCTTTAAGTAGGCACATCGGGTACCAAAAATTTCGCGCTCCATCAGTTGCCTTGGATGAGACTTTATCCAAAACCACCCTGGTGCGTAAACTTTCATTATTATATTTACTAGATTTTGAAGAGCTTTACTTGGAAGTTGTGTAGAAACATAAACTGTAAGATCCTATTTGCTTTTGTTAGCCATCTGTCATGATGAAGGGTGCCTGAAGATTTCTTGGCTAATGATGGAGATATATTCCCTGATGTTATACTAATACACATTTCATACAAATATTTTTGGTCAGTACTAATAAGTTGCTTAACGATATCTTCAGGGATCTATTTAAGGGTGCTGTTTACACGTTCAAAATTAACAATCTCCAACTTATTTAAATCTTCTTCAATTTTTTTCCCATTGATACCCTTAAATGTTTTTGGGCCTGATGTTTGTCCACCAATTGACTGGAATAAGTGTCTGAATGCAAGTTCATTTGCATATAAAAGACAAATTAACCACTGTACCGGTCTTTCCACATATATTTAAATCATTCTCAAAATCCACCAACTCTTCCAGTGTTAACTGGAGTCCCATCGCAAAGAATTGCTTTAAGGGAGTTTCTGCTATTAGAATCAATTATGAAAGGTATTATTTCATCAGTAATACATTTTTGGCGTTGCCAGTATTCTGGTATAACCCGGAGTCAGTAAGTATTCCTTCTGGTTCTTTGTAATAACAAAATGGTTCCCTTCAGATAATTCAGTTTCCAGCTTTTGGTTTAGTATGATCTCTTTCCCTGAGTTCGAATCCGATAGCCATTCAATGTTTGAGTTTCGAATGCATTCTGATGACATTTCGTGTTTCGCCTCCAACACGATTATTTCTCTCCCTTTTCAACCTTTTCTTCCTAATTCCAACATTATACTTTTCATTCCAAATATCCCATATCCTTTAATGTTGCCATTCGCAGTCAGCAGCAATTGTCCTGTAGCTTTACACGGTACCTTTGCCAGCCTGTATTGCTAAATTATTTATACGTAAAATCTCTCTGAGGCATTTCTAAGTCAAATTCTGGAAGAATTTATCACATTTCCGCTTTTCTTTTTTCTCCAATATTTTCTTCTTTTTATTCCTAGATGTTTTGAATCACCCTAAATATATATATAGTATATATATATATATATATATAATATATATATATATATATTATATATATATATATATATATATATATAATATATAATATACTAATAATATTATTTATAATATATATATATATATATATTATATAGTATATATATGTATATATAATATATATATAATTATATATAATATATATATATATATATATGATACTATAGTATCTCTCCACTCTTTATATATCACCCTATATATAATATATATATATATATATATACACGTATATAATAAAATAATCCCAAATATGTTTTTTAAAAAAGCGAAAAATGTCTGTTTAAAATTTGTGCTTGAAATAAATATCTTGGGTCAAAAACTAATAAAAACATTAATATAAATGATGTAAAACTATTAAATAAAAAAAAAAATTTTAAAAATTGATTTTAAAGGTAGAAAAAACAAATAAACAAAAAAAAACGGTTATTTATTTTTTGTTTTTATTTAAACTCCAAATTTTCAATGTTTAATTTTCAACCTGATTTTGATAGATAAAAATATGCTGAAGAATTTCAGTTTTCCACTCAAAATTTTTTTTTTTTTTTTTCATTCAAAAAATTTAAAATTTTAATCCAGAATATTTTCGACAAAATAAATTCAAACGGTGAAAAAAAATTTACAATTTCAATTCTAAAAAGAATTGAAAAAAGATATCCTAATTAAATTAAAATTGCAGCATGAAGGCAATAATAAAACTGATAAAATGAACGCAAAAATAAAAATTTGATATTATATTATATACATATATATATATATAATAATAATAATATAAATATAAAATATATAAAAAAAATATATATATAATATATATATATATATATTATATATATATTGGTATATGATTTTTAATAATTTTTAAATAAAATATATAAAATATCTAATAAATATATATATATATATATATATATATATATATATATATATATATATTATATATATAATAGAATTTTTTCAAACTTGAGGACGTTTGTATATTTATTTATTAGAGTTTCTTTTGCCCTTTAATAAAATCAACTGTATATTAAATAACATATTACTATAAAAACATATTAAAAAATATTCACAGAATTAATGTTAATTTAACATTAATAAATAATAACATAAATCCCAATAATGACGGGGCTTTGGCTCTAGCTTATCCGACTGTCCTTGCAGGCCATTGTTCAAGAGAAAGAGCTAATTTTAAACGAAAAATTTAAAACAAAGAAAATGTTTTAATAGTTGGTGTGATTTTTATTTTTCTTGATGTTCTCAATGCTACATTCTGAATGTAATCTATTTTAACTTCGCCGTCCTGTTTATTAAAGTTGCCAGAATTTTTAATTACAAATGACTCAATAATTTTCCTTTTATTAATCTGTGGGGGCGGAGAAAATTGGCTACATATTTTGAATGTCTATCGTGTGATTTTTGGTGGATCTATGTGTGACCAATGCTGAATTATTTTTATCAAATTGTCGTCGTCAACAGCATTAAAAGGATTTACAATTTATAAAAAAATAATCAAGTAAAAAAAATAGATCCACCAAAAATCCCACGATAGACATTCAAAATATGCAACCAATTTTCTCTCCCACCCCCCAGATTATAAAAGGAAAATTATTGAGTCATTTGTAATTAAAAATTCTGGCAACTTTAATAAACAGGACGGCGAAGTTAAAAGGGGAGACTTCATAACTAGACCCCCTACTTTTTGAAGGCAAAATCAAAATTTTCCCATTTTTTTTATTATCTAAATTAGTAAAGAAAAATTCCTTCAAAACTTGAACATCATGGTGTAATTATTTTTTTGGAAATTCATAAAAATGAGTTTATTAGAAATATACATAAATTTGTTAGAGAGGAAATATGTCGAACTAAAAAATTCCAATCCAGTCAAAATTGCAATTGAAGGTTTCAGGAAAAAGAAAACGGTATCAATAAAAATGATTGGGATGGTAGGTTTTTCGTTGATGTGCAGCATTTCCAACCAAGGCTCCAGCTTTTACTCGGAATAAAATAGGTGAAGTCGAAAGTCGGAAAGCCGAGCTATGAAGCCAGGGAGACACAGGAAATCGGAGCCGGAAGGATGGATCCTGAGTATAATAAAATTTTTATCAAAGAATTTTTTATATTAGGAATAAAAAAAATAGGTCTACCAAAAAAGAAAAAAAAAAAAAAAAAAAAAGTACTGACTACATCGGAGGAGTTGATCCGGAGCCGGAATCGGAGCCGGAGGTGGATCCTGGGTATAATTAATAATTAAAAAGAATTTTTTTTTTTAGGTAAAAAAAAAATTTTGTTACAACAAAAGAAAAAAAAAAAAAAGTAAAATGATCAATTTTCAAAATGGTTGGGAGAAAACCTATAGTCGGAAAAAAAACAGGGAACCGGGAAGCCGGAGCACGAAAAGCTGGAGCCGGAGGATCAGAGAAAAAAACGGAAGGCCGGAAGCCTGAGGCCAGGATTCTAGGGATTAAAAAAATTTTTTTACAAAATATAATATTTCTTTAGAAGTGAAAAAAATAATAAAAATATACACAAAAAAAAAAGAAAAAGAGTGAAGTGAGAACAATATTCAAATAGTGTAGAAACCTTAGGCGGAGCCGGAGCGAGCCGAGAAAGTCAGGAAGATGACGCCGTCACCAGAGCCGCAAAGGGAATAGGGGCAGAATTTAGTTATTATAATTACACACACACATCAAAGAAAATATATTATTATTATAGATATGAGAAAAAAAAATATTTGACCAAAACAAGCAATATGAACCAATATTACAAATAGAATTGCAAAAATCTTAGCCAAGGAGCACAGGAACAGCCGGAAGGCCGGAAAAGCACGGAGCCAGAAGACCGGAAGACCAGGAGCCGAAGACCGGAAAAAAAAGTCGAAGCAAACAATGAGGACATAAATTTTTTTCAAGAAAAATATTTTTTTTAGAGTAAAAAAAAAAAAAATATATTACACAAAAAAATAAGATGCTGAAAAAGAACAATTTTCAAATAAGTGCAGAAACCTTAGTCGGAAAAGGGACCGGAGCCGGAGCCTGAGGAAGCCACGGAGCCGGAGCCTGGAGCTGAAGTCGGAATGGAGGATGGATCCTGAAGGTAAAATTTATATTATCAAGAAATCTATTTTCTAAGGTAAAAAAAAAAAATTGTTTATTAAAAAAAAAAAGTAGTTAAAAACAAAATTTCCAATAAAATAGGAGATAGCAGAAACACTTAGTCCGGGAAAAAGCAGAGAGCCGAGAGACCGGAGCCAGGAGAACAGGAAGCACGAAAGCCGAGATCCGGATCTGGGAATTAATTTTTCAAAAAACAATTTTTTAGGTGAAAAAAAATAAAATATATTACCAAAAGAAAGTGACTGGAGACACAATTTAAAAATAAGATGGCAGATAAAGAAACCTATAATCGGGAGCCGGGAGGCCGGAGCCGGAGGGCCGGAAGCCGGAGCCGGAGGCTAGAGAGCCGGAAAACACGAGAATAACTGAAAATATAAAATTTTTTCTTAACAAATAATAATTAATATATTTAAGTGAAAAAATATAATTAACCAAAGAAGTGCATGGAAAAACCAATTTACAAAATAGTGCAGGAAAACCTTAGGTCGGAACCGAGAAAAAAGCCCGGAGGCCGGAGGCCGGAGAGCCGGAGGCGGATTGCATGGATTTTTAAAAATTTCTTTCAAAAAAAATATTTTATTTAGAGATGCTAAAAATATCTCTACAAAGAAAGTGCATAGGACAAATTTAAAAAAAAAAAATAAGTGCTGAAATTCCATTAATTTACGTATTATTACATTACAAATTCTTTGAATATAATATATTTTAATTTAAAAAAAAAATAAATTTATTAAAGGTAAAAAAAAAAATAATTTAATTACCAAAAAGAAGAAGTGCTGGACAATTCACAACTAGTCCAGAAAACCCTTAGTCGGGCAAGATCGGAAGGCCGGGGGCCGGGAGGGCTGGGGCCGAGAGCCCGGAGCACGGAAAAGAGGACCGGAGACCGGAGGGCCAGGGGGGGCCAGAGGAGGACCGGAGGAAAAGAAATGAAAAAAATTATATTGACAAAAAAGAAAAAAAAGTGACTAGAAACAATTTTCAAAATAGTTGCAGAAATCCTTAAAGAGATCGGAAAAGCCGGAGCGGAGCCAGGAGCAGGAGGCAGAGAAGGCAGGAGCTGAGAAAGCCGGAAGCCAAAGTCTAGAGTAAAATAGTATAATTTTACTTTATGGTAAAAGGTAGGGAAATATATAAATATAATATATATAATAATATAATAGATATTCTAATATATATATATTATAAAATATAAAAATATAATATAAAAATAAAAATATAAAAAATAAATAAAATAATATAATATATTATTATATATAATAATAAATTATAAAAAATAAAAATAAAATATAATAAAAAAAAAAATTATAATTATATAATAAAATAATTAAAAAGCTAACATAATAATTTATACAAATATAATAATAAAAATATAAATAATGAAAAATAAATAATTAATATTAAATTTAAAAAAATAAATAAATTATATAAAAATATATATAAATATATATATAAAATATAGTATTATAAATTAATATAATATAACAATAAAATATAAAATTCAATAACTCTAACAAGATCTTAAGAATGAATAATTTTACTATACTAAAATATAAATATATATATAATAAAAAATTTTCAAAATCAATATAATTTATGTGCTTATAATAATAAATATTATATAATATAATTAATATAGATATATAAATATTAAAAAATATAAATATAATAAAATATAAAATAATTATATAAATTATATAATAATATTTAAATATATATAATATAAATAATAATAAATATATAATATATATTAATATATATATAAATAAATAATAATTATAAAATAATAATAAATAATAAAATAATAATATAATATATATATATATTTATTAATTTTTATATAATATATAAAATATTATATCTATTATGAAAAATATTAACATAAATTATATAAAATCAAGAATAAATAAAAAAATAATAATAATAAAATATAATATAAAAAATAATATAAAAAATAATATATATAATATATATATATATATATAACAAAAATATAATATTAAGAAAAAAAGAAGGATTTCAAAAATAATAAATATAATAAAAATAATATATAAATAAAAATATATATAATCATAAAATAATCGATTAATAAATATATATATTATATATTATATATATATAATATATATAAAATAATAAAATATAATATATATAAAATATAAATATATAATATAAATAATATATAATATTAAATATACATATATATATATATATATATAATATAACTTATATATATACTTATATATTACCATAAAATATACTAATAAAAATATATATATAAATAAAATATAATAATATTAAATAAATAAATAAATATAATAATATAAAAATATAATATATAAATATAATAAAATATAATATATATAATATATATAAAATATAATATAAATATAATAAATAATAAATATATAATTAAAATAAAATAATATATAAATATAATATATAATAAATATTATATAATAAAATTATATATATATATATATAATAATATAGGTACACATATATATATATATTACAGTCTGATAAAGGAAACTAAAATTTTCAAAAAAGTTTTTCGCAGTTTTTAACTTTACCATTTTCAAGTTTTTGGAAACATATTGCTGAACACAAAAAAAAAAAAGTAAGTGAAAGAGCAAAAAAAAAAAAGTTTATGTCCCATAGAAATTATAAATAAATAATAAAAACCTTAAATATGTACATAATAAAACAAAGAAGTTGATGTTTTCATATCAATACAATTCAGTTTGAATGTAAGGTGGTGTCACGAATACTTGACTGATACAATTCAACAATTTAGAATAATATAGTTTTTCATAGACTCTCATAGAATTGTCTATTAAATTTTTTTTTTTTTTCCCCATTGAAAGTGAAATTTTAGTATAAGTTGTGTAAACATATCTTCATTAGTACGCCTAAAAATCGTGTGTTTAATGTAAAAGGATTGAAAATCCATTTTTGAAAATTCTAGATTAATTATTGACATTTTTGTGGCCCAAGAAGTCAACCAATCCCAAAAAAATTCTTACACCCCCACCAAGAAAAGTTATTTATTGTTGTCATTTTCTTTTAATAAAATAAAAGATGCAAAAGTTTTTCATCAAAGAACGTCTTCTTTTTTCAATTAGATATTATTTAAATCGGATTTTTGATAGAGTGTCATAAATTCACAAGGAATGGAGCTTCCAAAAAACCCCTGCTGGGGCTGCACGTCATTCATTCTGGGGTTGCCTCCTTGGGTCATACAAATTAGAACACAACAAAAAGAACAACACGTACAACACCTGGCACAACATGTTTTGTTCAGACAAATTGCAATAATTACAGAAGACCAAAAACCAATTTCACTCGCGCCCAGACTTCGAACCCACCGATCACACAGGCATCCGACGCCGTAGGCACAATGTACCATTAGGCTCTACCACAGGTTCGATCCCCACCTACCCCAAAACCAAAGAAAAGGGACATTCTCGGAAAGTTTTCAAATCTTCTGCTTCGATATCATACTAAACTCCGGATACTTATTAATCCACACGAAGAAGTCTGTTGTAACCCTTTACTGGGGCCACAACGGCATTTCTACTGGGGGCTCCTGGGTTAAAGAAGCAAACCGACCAAGTCAAGAGAAACGGCAGACATGCGCCCACAACATGCTTGTTGCGGACAAATATGGCAATAATAAGCAAGACAAAACATTTCACTCGGCGGCCCCAGGACTCGAAACCACCGACAGCAGCGTTCGCCTTAGACAATGTACAGGAGGCTTCTACCACTAGTCCAATTCGCCCCCCAAAAATAAGGCATCTTGGAATGTTTTTTTCAAAGTCCTCCTGCTTCGATATTTCACTGCTTTGGAAACTCCGAATACTTTATTTAAATCCAAGAAGGGTTTGATTAGAACCCCTACTGGCGCACCAAGGCATTCTATGGGGTGCATCCTGGGTTACAGGAGCAACCGACCATCAGTCAATAACGGACAGTGCAAACATACATGCTAATTGTTGCCACAAATTTTGCAAATAATTAAGACGAAAAAGATTTCCACTCACGCCAGGACTCGAAACCATCCGAACACACAGAAACTCCGTCCGGCCGTAGACAAGTTACAGAGGCTCTACCCACACTTTAGTCCAACTCCGCCTGCCCAAAAAAGTCATTCTTGGAAAGTTTCAAATCTCCTGCTTTGATATTACCGCTTTTGAAACTCGATACTTATTTAAATCACAGAAGGGTGGTATGGAACCGTCTTCTGGGCTAATCGGTTCATTCATTCAGCGGGTGCCTCAGGTTACAGGAGTAACCTACCAAAATTAATTAACGCCAGAAGGAGCAAAAATAGTTTGTCTGCCCGCCCAACCATTAGCAATAATAAGACGAAAAAATTTCACTCGTGCTAAGACTCGAAAAATAAAACCATCGACAACAGGCGTCACCGTAATACAATGTTCAGGATGGGCAATCTTAAACCACTAGTCATGATCCGGCCTCCCCCAAAAAAGAAAGGCATTCTTGGAAGTTTTCATAAATCTACTGATTCGATATATCACGCTTTGAAAAATCGCTACCTATTTAAATTGGTTGGAACGGGTGCTTTTAACCCCTTAATGGGGCTACACAGCATTCTTCAGGGGTGCTCATGTGTTATAGGAACAACCGGACCAAAGTCAAGGAACGCCGACAATGGCACAACATGTTGCAACAAATATTCAATAAGAAGTAAAAAATTCACTCGCGCCTGGATTCGAACCACCGACAACAGCACGTCACCGTAAGACAATGTACAGGAAGCTCTACCACTAGTCTGATCCGGCTCCTACCAAAAAAAGAAGGCATCTTCGTGAAGTTTTCAAACCTCCGTGCCGATATCACTGCTTTGGGAAACTCGAATCACTTATTTAAACCCACAGAAGGATTAAGGTTGGACCCCCCTTCTGGGGTCGATAACATAAGGCACTTCTTCAGGGTGCTCATAGGTTAAAACAAGGAAGCAAACCTAAACCAAAATTATAATAACCGCCATAAAAGGCGCACATACATTGTTGTACGACACAAACTCTTTCGCCAATAATAAGACGAAAACATTTCACTATATGCCCAGGACCTCAAGATACCATCGAAAACAGCGATCACCTTTAGGAACAATGTTTACAGGAACGCAAAGTCTGAGAACGCGACGAATATGTCCTCGATTCTTCGCCTTTCGTTCTTCGCCTACCCCACAGCACCAGAGGAAATGAAGAATGGAATCTCGGAGGAATAACGCGTTCTTCAAACTCCTGCTTCCGGACCTGCCTGGCTCCTCTTGAAAGATACAAAAAAGCGAAATCTCCCCCTGATACTTATATTTAAGTCCGACATAAGCGGAAGTAGGTGAGAGACAAAACCCCTTATTCTGAGTCAGTTGTAGCACACGATGGACTTCCTCTGGCAATCGAAAATATCAGTTGTCTCTGCTCATGTGGTTACCAGGACCGTAAATCTCTAGACCTTTGACGAGAAAGTACTATATAAGGAACCGATTTCACATACTTCCTTCGCTGCAATGCTGTGTCTCTATTCAACGGATACTCTATATATAGTCCGATGCCACAAATAAACTCTCTTGCTAATCGAATAGCGAAGTACCGATAAATAACCCATTTCACCCTCGTGCGCAGACTTACTGGAACATACGAACTTATCGACAATACAGCGTCAGCAACGTCAGGAACAAATGTAACTAGGTAGGGCATTTGACTCACCGCGCACCATGATGCACCGCAATAGCCCGACTAGCCGCAGGAACATACGCTTCACTCGCACTTGTTACACTTAGGCGACTTAGAGTTTGCTAGCCGATAAGTGTGTAATTTCTCGCCCTCCCATTAATTTAATAACTAAAATACGACCTCCCCTAATCTCACTTATATGTGTGCTAATTGTAAAAGGAGAATTACTCTAAATAACTCTTTCGTTCAGTTAGTTGAGAAACCACCGGTATTTGGTTTCAGCCTCTCGTTGTTCTGTGTGTCTTTAGTCACCATGCCACACCGTGATATGTAAAAAAGCGAAGAATAGATAAAAAATAGGATTGGGGGGCGCTGGGAGAATTCTCTTTTTTTAAAAAATAAATAAAATTATAAATAATTTTACTGACATAATCAACTAAAGAAGAGTGGTTAATCCGTAATAATTCAATTTTGTGGGATTATTGAATGTTCAATAAAACTACTTTAGAGACGCCCTTGATTAATTCTCAGAACAGTCGCGCGCGATTATACCATCTGTATTCTGAGAGTCTCGCAAGCAACCAAACCGACGTATATACACTTGACCCTAGAAAGAACTGCCAAGCGATATAAATCTAATGGACTTGTCCAAACCGCGCGTCCAAGGACTCCGGCTCAGCCCTCTAGCTCCCGAAGGTTCAAACAACTGGACTGAAGATTTGAAGGCAGTGACTAAGAGATGTGAGGTACGGAGGAGAAGGAGGAGGAAATAGCTAGCCAGCCAGGAGACTTCAATCCTCGCGACCAAAACAGATAAGATAAGATGTTGCACATATCGACAGGGAATATATCGGCAGCGGTTTAAAAGTTCTCTCATGACCATCGATTAATAGGGAAAATCGATCGCCAGAGAATCTCGAGCTTATTACCCTGAAGCCGCGTCGTACGTACTGGGAGGCCCATGTATCACGGCAAAATAAATCCTAGACTCTGCCCACACGAGAAGAGATATCGTAACAAGATTCCAAAAAAATTAAAAAATACGTCTGTTTGGCGCTTATACAGCTATTCCGTCATTTGACTTTCCACGGACGGAGGTAGGGTAGATTCGACAAAGTGCCGTAAGAGTTTTGTAAAGGATATGCAATACAGAAGAAGAAGATCTGCACGTCTTAGAATCTACATTGCGTCGTAGACGAAACGAACGATGATCGTATTTATAATCTCGCTCGATAAGCCAGTTCTCTCTTTTCGTTCCACGAGCGTCTCGCCTCTAAGGTATTAGGAGAAGACAACTCCTAATCCCGCGTGCTTATTCAAGAAAACACAATCAATAATCTCGGCAAAACGATCGTTGGTTTCTGACTAAATATCGTTACAGGAAGCTGCCACGCTCATTGGCAATTTGATAGACAGGATCCTCAGAAGTCATCTGGCAATTATCATAAGAAAGTAAGTACTTTCTCCAAAAGTAGTTACGTTTGCGAGCGATCCTACTGTCGCCATGAGGAAAAGAGGGCCCGAAGATTATAAGGACTACCAGGTTCAACCGGAGAGATACATAAGGGGAAGTGGCGCGGAACGATGTCGGGATCATCTAGCGGAACGTTTTGGACCACTTATGAGTGAGAAATCATAGTACTTCCGTTACGAGCAATAACGTAGAATTATCTCGTATAATTAACAAATATAGCAGAGCGTCGATAAAAAAACCATCGTATAAGAATACCTAAATTTCATCACTCGCTCACATATCTCGTACTCGGAAGAAATGGAAGATAATGAATTAGTTTGAGAATGAGATAATAGGAAGTCCCTCAGGTGGAAAATACTCCTCGAATATCTACGGATACGAATACGTGGTTTAATTCAGCGTCTGTGCGTCTCGCGTATTCATGTGATAGAGAATTATAACTAGAGGAACACGCCCGGAGGACGATAAGAGGAGAAGCGAATACGCCGAGCTCCGTCTTTAAATAGACGAGTGAAGATATACAGTAAAATCGCAAACGAGAAGGTAGTGGAAAAATAGGAACTTAGTATGCTTAACGCTCCTCCCATCAGGCAGCGGTAAAATAACGACAAGAGGAATAAAAAAAGCTCATCCGATTTATGATATTTGGAGAACATGACCATATAGATTAACTTATTAATTGTATAAGCCGCGATGGATCAAATCAACTGTAACGATTATTTCTGAACCTACAATCGGGTCTTACTGGAAATAATTAACACGTGCCAGATTAAACACATAATAGACAGGTACAGAATATTTACGTAGAGAATAGAGTTAAGGGGAATATAAATTTAATAATTTGCTTAGCTCCTAGACACTTACGATAAGGGCCCATTAAATATCAATGGACCCTGTACATCTTGCGGTTCCGCAGCTCCGACTATGGCTCAGCAGTTTCGACTATGAGCTCTAAATATGCTGCCCATGTCATTTATATAATAACTACAAAAGCCCTCCGCGCGTTTATTTGAAATTATATTCATATTATAATACAAAAAAGTTAACCAAGCAACAACCTGATCAATATCATTCGCTAATATTATTCATTCTTATTTAATCAAATACCTTTTCGTTAAAAATAACCATGTGTTATTTAATTCATGGTCGAGCAGATGTACACCAAGAACCAATATATAGGGTTATCCTCGAAGAACGAAAAGAAAGGACAAACAATAATATTTCAGATGATTCAGAAAAGATATTTAATTCAATTTTTATATATATAAACAAAAATAAATAATAAAATCAATAAAAATGTTTATATTATCGTATATTTGCGTTAGTTAAATTATAATAAATATTATTCATTTTTTTCAAAAATATAATTAATATTGTATTGTTATAATATTTTATATCGAGTTATCTGTAAAAAACGAGATTAATGGTGTTAATTCTAAATTCTAATAATAGTCCACTAATAGTGATAATCACAACGCATCGCGTTCACATCAGCTCAACAAATCAGTATATACCTCGATAAAAAAACCATCGAGAAGTTATATCATTACAGATATAATAAAAAATAGAGAACCAAGAGCATTAGTTGCTCTTTAAACATTATTATAAAACGTTTAATATGAATTAAACTACCTTCTGAACAAGTTGATCATCAATGTTAAAATGAAACCTTATTGAAAAGAGGAATTATATGCAGTACTGCAGTGAGAACATATCGATACGTTAAAAGAAAACGATGATTTTGATTCATTCAAAAATGAATCATGCGGGATTTCACGAATTCATGGACAAATAGGTACAGAAAGAAGAATTGATACCAGAAAAAAGAATTTGAATTCAAATTTATCGTGAATCAGAAGCAGTACGATTCTTAATATCTAGTAGTTCACTTACAAATTGTTTTGATGAAATAATGGGCAAATGCTCATTACTGAAAGTGAATCACGCGGAGGTCCACCCTCACATCGCCGAGAGAGGTCGCCTGAGTGTTACGAATGTATATATAATATATTTACATGAACAACTCATACAGAAGTAACTCTTACTAGACACCATCCATATATAACAGAGCGTCTCAAGATAATAAAAAAGAGAAAAGCGAATCTGCGCGAACATGGATAATAAATGTACTCTAATAAGAACAGGAAAATAAAATGGGAATCTGGCCGAGAGCTAACGATCCCAACCCGTACACACACGGTCTGATACTTGTGTCATAGCCGATAATTTGCGCAAGGAGTGATCTGAGTGTGAAATCTAAATTAGGATATCTATTACTCGATTCTTCAAATATAATTTAATCGCCAATATCATAGGGTAAACGTATATAAAGACGAGAGTACATAATTGATCGGATAAATACAATCGCGCGCACTGTCGAATTGTGTAAACAGAGTGATATCAATACAACTCAACTTGTAAAACTATTAAAAAACGATCGTGATTCATGTTGGTCAGATATATTATTCATGACCTTCGAAATCCACGATAAAAGGTAACGCACGCGCTTACTCGGCGTTGTAAACCTACGAACCCAATCCGTGACACATACAACAACAATACTAATTGGCGCGTGGAGATATAACAAAATGCGCGACAGCTTTTCTGCATTCTAAAGTGTGATAAAGGAGCATCAAGCTCGTGCAGTCAATTCAACTCTTGAAACATAATATAGTCTATGTCAATCAAGTAACAGTTTATGATCCAACCATATTGGTATGATTCATAAACTTTTCTTCGCGATCCAAATCTCAGAAAAAAATAACACATGAGAGGGATCTAATTTATTATATCAATGCTTTTAAGTAACATAAAAGGTGGTGACAAGGGCTAGATATTAATATACATCCACCTTATGACGTAGATAAATGATTGATGAGTTTCCGAATCAAATATATTTAATCAAAAGCAGATTCTTACGAAGCCAGCCACTAAAACGATCAGTTAAGATGCTTTGCGAAGGTTAACTTGCATAAGACCATCATCGGCGATACATAAATATAGTATCGATGATATCTCACCCGATTAACGTACATCGGAAAGAATACCAATCTCGACTCGTACAGATCGACTACATCTAGCTGCCTCGAACACGTAGCCTATCTTCACACGTGGATGATATCGACTCCGACGGATACTGGAATATTCTACAATTTGTATAGGTTCGTGACCCTGACCTACTTTCCGTACCAGGTCCTGCTTGAAATATTATACATAGATAGGTCGTAACGATATGTTCTCCATTAATAATTACTCTCGGAAATATACTTAGATAATTCCTCGATATTTCGATCTCCTAGTAAACATGTTGGAATATTTGAGAATTACGGAATATTTCGCTCGGAATCTAATTTAGAAATTCGGTCTATTTGTGTAATTCTTCTCATATATGATATTCTTAATATATATATAGAACTTTAACCAGTGCAAGCGCTAGGTGACTGTCTCAAAAAAGGAAAACGATATTAGCGTTTATATCTAGTTTTGGTTTTTAGTCTCGGAATTTGTATTTTCTTAACAAACCATAATTAGTCTCTTGAATTTTAGTCTGCTGAGAAAAAGAGATCAATGTTAACTTTTATGCTATACTTCTCTATAAATGACATAATTAAATATGAGAAGCTTATAGACATTATTACCTACAAAGTTCAAGATGAGTAAACGACAAAACGTGTTGTACACCACCCTTAAAGCAGCCGTAACCAGTAAATAAGCGAGAGGCGACGTGTCGCTGGAATTATTCAAAATTAAATGGTACTAACAAACCTTATTTTCAGTGACTGAGCCATCTTCTTCCATCGCTCACAAGGGGCAAAAATTGGAAGTTTATTTATTGCTGCGTTAGACAGCGCAAATCCAAAGTCGGGGTGCCTACAACTCACGGTAATTTTGCCTCCGATACAAAAGTCCATAACTTATGCCCTAACGATGTTGGATGGAAAACTTGGGATCTTTAGTCGTAGGACAGTCTCGGAGACATCTAATTTTATAAATTCATTATTAAATTTCGTCTGTTAATCATCACACGTCGTTCAGATAATTACTATTGATCTATCATGTAATTTCAAAGTTATTCATATATTATTTTGTATATTTTTGGAAAGCTAGGACATAGCGATATTAATATTTCAATCATTTTATAATTATTATAATCTGTGTTTTTTATATTAATTACTTTTTAATAACATAGGAAAAATTAATTATATTTCCTACCTAAAACATTTTATGTATATTATATTATTATGTGTTTTAAATACTAATAATTACTTTAATAAAAAATATATATTGTACTAATTATTTATACTAATTAACCACTATTAAAGCAGTATATTAAACTATACAGATAATCCCAGTTGAATCATATAACCTAACCTCCAACCTTACACCAATATATACTCGCTACCTCTTCCATTAGATCTAGGATCTATTAATATTGATCTATATATTAGATATATCATTAATTGAATCTACTTATACTTATGCTATATGATAATCTCATTTATTGATCTCATTATGATATTATTATATACTAATAAATAATTTAGATAAATATATACATTTATGATCTATTGATTTATTCATCTTCCTATATATTTATTTAATTTCATAAAATAACACCAAAATTAAATCTTTAATTAAATATATATTATAAATATTAGTAATTTCATTTTAAATACAATTTTCTAAAATTATACATTTTTAAGCAATCTTCACTATATATATATAAATAACATATTATATTTATTTACTTGTATTTTTAATTATGTTATATATTATCCTTATATTTATTATTTTTAATTCTTATAAATACTGTACATAATATTTTAAATACGTTTAAATAATAAATAATAGCTAGAATACCTATAGCTATAGTAAATTCTAAGTTATATAGTGCATGTAGCAATGCATTAATTCTCTGCAATCTTTAACATTAATCTTAAAATGTTCACTCACTTACTGTCTCCTCTCGTCTTCTCTCCATTTTAATGGATCTTTTCAATTAGGGAATAATTTAAGATTAAATATATGATTACAGTTCAAAGAACTCTCAAGGATTTTTATACCTTCTTTACTAGAGCTAATCTCAATCTTAGTATACACAGGAGCTAAAAGATTTTCGTGACGTAGTATTAGTCATTTAATACTGGTCGTTTACGATAGGTTAGACCATGTACGTCACGTCGAAATCTATTAGAACGTAAAAATTTCTTTATATCTTTGATGGTCATTATAAGTTGTTTGGTCTCCGCAAAAACTGGTTCACATATTGCGTGTGTGGAAAAATGCGAGGTGATTCGGCAGTGCGAGATTAAACCCTTAGTCGTCCCAAGTAATTTTGTACTTGTTTTGGGTATGAAAATTGGGTTAACTTGATAAGAATAGTAATATATTATGATTCCTATAAAAGAAATCATAAAATGAATTAGTTGTTATGATAAGAATGATATAACGTTTGTTTGTTGGATTAAAAGATATACAAGCATAAAGTGTTATGTTTATTAGTAAGCGTACTCTTGTTAGGTGCTCCATCGTTTTTTATATTATTTAATTCTTATTATATTTTAATTTGTTTTTAGGAATACATAATTAACTTCCCCATCTTAAACGAAGCCATTGAAATAATATTATCTATAAGACAAAATTCATGGCTTTTTTCAATATACATTATTCCATATAAAATGAAATGCGATATAAACCTCTTTGTTATATTCTATTATCTTTTCCGTTAAATACGTTTTTTTACGTTATTTTAAAGTGTACTATTAAATTTATTTTTTATATTAAATATATTTTTTTTACAGATTACATAGTGATCTAAACTTAAATATCTAACAATTTTCTACTGTGTAATATTATAGATAGAAAAAATCATATATTAAGAGGTAAAACGTTAATATCTCTATACAAACAAATAAGACCTATTCCGCAACTAGCAGAACGCATCCACCAAGTTTACCTCACATTCGTTTCAAGCGTAATCCACTCAGTGATTTAAAATCTACTATTGATTTGGTGGGATAACTCAGATTTCATCCGGAAAATTCGTTATAGTAAACATGCGTGAAATAGGTCTCATAATTCAAATTAACATCCTCTCACGCCAAGTCATCATAAATGTCGAAGCCCTCGAGGATAAACCTCATGTGACATGAATTTTTTTTTCAATAATAATCTTGACAATTCCCGACTATGTAACTATCGTAAATACTTAATATAATAAAACGCTATCTTTAATGCCTCGGAAATAACATGAGGAAATCAAATACAGATCACCATAAATAATAATAAATAAAAACTAATATTAATGACGCTCTTGCTAATAACGATAGTGTCGTTCTAGCTTTGTTGAAGATATGATAAACCTTCGCTGTGTGTTGTTTGTGACTCGAGATATTCGATGTGTGTCGTCTCAGTTGTTAGAATGGTTTAACTTCGCTAAGATATCGATGAAAACTTGCTATTTATGTTAGTTATATGACGACCCGTATTAGAGGAAACCCTAGTTGATGACCTACGATTGATGCCTCCTGTTTCCGTGGAGGTTGTTCGGTCTTATGTTAGTTGGTTTAGTATTGTACTGTATTAGACTGTATCACATAATCGTATTTTGAGGAAAAAAAACTCGAAATAAATGTTACTACCATCGAATATTAAATAAGTCCATATTGAAAAATTAATATAGAAGAAATCCATATCATAATAAGAACATATATAATGAAATAGAAAAACAAACATTTTTTGGATAATTGTTAGTATACAAAACTACTAACGAGCTATTTCTTATCAATTCCTAATATAAAATATCGAATAACATATTAACTCTAATAAAGGTCCTCATCATCCATGACGACCATCTCGATATTAATGTTAAACTCTTAAAACATAAAATATAAACATCTGTAAATAATATTGAAAACTAAAAAAAAAAATATATTCTACATCTTGTTCGACAACGTGGTTACACACATTCGGAAATTCAGAAACAACTTAGCAATGAAAATTTATAATTTCCTCTGTTGTTGCTATATAACTTTTGATGAAAAATAAATTTTTCGTCTTGTGCAATTTGTATAAATTTATGAATTTCTCAGTTAACTTTTGTTATCTTATACTCTCATACACAATAACTCTCGACCTCACATTTTCTATTATTTAAATTTAGTCTCCCTTAAATTCTATTTTCTACGATAAATATTTTTAGTAGTATATCTATATAATCAATATAAATAAATTTATAAATAAATCTCATATTGCTCAAGAGTAATATTTTTACCTATTATTTAATAGGGTCTATTTTGAAGCTCTGAATTTGGTTTGACTTATACATCTCTTTATATAAATTAGTGTAATTATCCTATTATCGTCTTAATAAATAAATATTTAAAAGCTGTTAACTTACTCCTTTCCTTAATCGAGTTCTCCCACACTCGGGCATAAGATCTCAGCAACACCTATTTATCGCGTGCGATCGACGGCACTAACTTTCCATCATGCAACGGGTCTTCACACTACACTCACTAGTGATAAAACATTGCTGTTTGTGTCTGGAATGTTCTCTAGACCAGACACCGGTTGGTGTCAAAACAATAATTTATTTTCTCGTTTACCTTTAAAGTCTCTGGTTTTTTTTCGCGGAGCTAGGCAAAGACGCGCGCAAAAATAAAATATAAATTCCGGAATTTATAACAGTCGTAGAGAGAATATACAGCAATTTGAACATATATGCCATTGACTCTGGAAATACAAGATCAGCCATATTGAATTACATACTACGATTGGGAATTGTTATGTGTTCTTTAATTTTTCTCAATTATTATCTCTTGTTGTCTCTAATATCTTATGGCTCGATCATTAGGAGGTATACGAAAATTTTTATTACTTATTGTAACCTCTTTCGCCATATTGTTATAATACAGAACATCTAGTATATTTTTTATTCTTTTCATGTGAGAAGTAGAAGATTAATCGACTGGAATAACAATTTTCATATCCTTATTATTTATACTCTTATTCATTATTATTATTATTATTTAATTTTAATAATAAAAATATTTAAATATATTATATATATTTCTATTATAATTATAATTATTAGAATTATAATCTATGTTAACACCACAAATTTACAATTCATCATATAAAATATTTTTCTATATTTTTGAAAAAGCAAAAACTTAATAGATTATATGATTAATACTGAAAAATTTGCTATTAATAAATTATACTAAATTCAATGATAATAATTATATTGGATTAGAAAATATATCATATTTTAAAAATAAAATAAAATTCAAACATTAAATATCCACTAGATTAATATTTGACATTGAGCAAGAACCGCACAAATATATAAACTAAAAACTTTCTGAGCAGAAAACGCATACACCACACAACTTCAGTCACAACAACACATCAATCAACAAGCGTAGCAAACACCCGCTAAAAACTGGCAACAATACACCCAAATACTAAACAATAACACAACATAGAGCACACCATCATCATTCACTACACATCAAAGCAACAATAATGATCAAAATAAGACTACTATAATTACTATTAATAACAGAACACTACGGATAAGAACTAAGTTCTTAAGTTCCTTGGAACAAAGACAAAAATAATCATCGTACTAAACGTCATTAATCTGATCAAAAAACAAGGTGAAATATAAGAATATTCCAAAGTTCCCTAAGTATAGACCAACACGTAAGACGTACATCAAATAAAAAAGTAAAACAAACTTATTCACTCCTCTGGTTTAACAGACCGCATTAGATAACTCTCTTAAAATCTAGGATCTAAAAACATACAAGAATAAATCGTACTACAAATCCACACTCGCTAAAAATAATAAATAAGAATATAAAATACATAAAAACTATATATAACGATACTATGATATCGCGTATAAATACGTAGCATTCGAAGTAAAAATGAATGCCATAACGGAAAAACCATTGACAAAAAAATTTAATATCATTAAGCACTTTACAATATACGTACAGTAAACAATATATTTTTAAATATCTACATGAACCAAATCGACTAATAACATACTTTATCTAAATCTCGCATACTAATTATAAAACACTATGAATTTCAGTCTAATTACGAAAAAAAATCAAGAGGCACATAACAAATATAAAGAGTCATCAAATAAAATTTAGATACAGCTCAACCCGTTAAGACAATAAGTAATATTCATACAATGCTTAAGAAACAATTATATGCCAACATGACACCATATTCGCAACATCCTTAAACAACTACAGCGCACCTGTCTCAAACAGGCCTCAATCCTACACTGTACAACTAACTCACCAGAATTATATTTCTTAGACCAACGTATTCACAACTTAACACACCAGTAAATGAGTTAACTAAACTCTATACATTACAAAAAACGTAACTTTCATACTTTGCCTGTTTATCAGAAGAGCAAAATAACTCTAACCATGATAAACGTTTAATCTTTCCACATCGAGCTACCAAGGTAATATAATTAATAACCCACACCCATACCACAATATTTACACTAAGTGAACCTCTCGTTCTCAAGTTTAAATCGGTAACAGACAAACGGTAAAATACCCAGAGAACCCTCGTGCAATATATAGCATTCCCCCTCCTCCGATAGAGAATCGCTAGTCTTTATACCATCCAAAACCAAACAGTAAAACATTAAACCAAATAGGTAATATACGAAAGATCTCCCTCTCGACATATGACTATATTACGTATATCTTAGAAGCTCATCAAAATAGAATAAACGAAAATAGTGCTTCACAGAATGATACGAGTAAATTTTTTAGATGATTCTATATAGCACTGATAAGAACAAGATGTGAGAGTGTAAATCAAGATAAAAAAGAGAGTTAAAACACGCATCACATAAACAGACCCATCCCAGGAAAACCACAATTACCCACCTAACGCATCAAATTAAACCACTCACTAACCGTGTCCAAGAAAACCTCAAACCCTTTACGATCTACGACCATTATTACGCAATCCCTAAACTATCTTATAATCAGTCTTGACCACTGTCAAAGAAAATTTTAAAGGTCCCAAAACCCAACTTTATTACGATCTAATGCACTAG
>JABUQX010127431.1:10000-20189 GCA_015478945.1 Trachelipus rathkii | reverse complement strand
TATATATATATATATATATATATATGTATATATATATATAAAGATTATATATAAGAAAGAGTATATATATATATATATATATATATATATATATATATATATATATATATATATATATATATATATATATATATATATATATATATATATATTTATATAGTTTATTTTTTCACTAATATTATCTTTCTTTCACTGCAAATAACTTCTGTCTATCTGTCTTTCCTCCTCTTATTCGCTCTGATGGTTCTGTTGCTAATTTCCAACTGAAAAGGCCAATCTCTTCGGCCTCCTATTTTCCTCTCTAACTCACCCCTGGATGATTCTGGCATTCCTCCTCCTCCTCCTTCTCCTCTCAGGTGTCCTATGTCTTTTTGCCTCAGATTACATTTGACTGGGTGCATGGGCCCTGAAATCTATGAACGTTAGGAAGGCGGGTGGCCCGGATGGCATTCCTCCCCGTGTTTTGAGGGAGTGTGCTTCCGTGCTGGCCCCTCCTCTCGTTCAACTATATTCACTATGTCTCAATACTAACACTTTCCTCAGTGTTGGCCACAATAGGTCGCCGAACCGATTCCGAAAAAGGGTGCGCCACTGATCCTTCTAACTATCGCCCTATAGCTCTCACTCTTGTATTATATCTAAGATCTTTGGAAACCCTTCTCAACTCTCATTTTTAGACCATCTGGAATCTCACCACTTTTCCGATCGCCAGTACGGCTTTCGGCGCTCGAGGTCTACTGGCGATATACTTTCCTATCTTACTGATTTATGGTTTTCCGCCCTTAGGAACTATGGGGAGACTTGCGTGGTGGCGCTTGACATATCCAAAGCATTTGACCGGGTATGGCACGCGTCACTGCTCTCCAAGCTCCCTTCCTTTGGGTTTCCTCCTTCTCTTTGCTTACTTATGTCTAGTTTTCTCTCAAATCGCTCAATATCGGCTGCTGTTGACGGGGTTACTTCTCTTTTGCTTTTTCTGTCAATAGTGGTGTTCCTCAGGGTTCGTTCGGCTTTATCTCCTACTTTATTCTTACTTTCATTAATGATCTTCTCACCTGCACATCTAACTCTATCCACTGTATGCCGATGACTCGACCCTTCATTCTTCAACTCATTTCAATTCTGCTCCTTCTTTTACTTCTAGAATTGCCTCTCGTCTTAATCTTTCCGATTCTATTCTCGCAGATCTGGATAGAATTTCCGGTTGGGATCGTCTCAACCTTGTGAAATTTAATTCTTTAAAAACTCAACTTCTACAAATCTCCCTCTCTAAAACACCTTCCAACTTTCCTATCTCTTTCGACGGTTGTCTCGTCTCTCCTGTTGACAATATAAACATCCTTGGCCTTAACATTAACAAAAATGTCTTGGAAACCTCACATCACAACGGTTGCTAGGGCGGCCTCAAAGAAGCTGGGAGTTCTGTTTAGAGTTACTCCAGCTATACAAGGGCCTCATCCGCCCTTGTATGGAGTACTGCTCTCATATCTGGGGGGGCTCTGGTTTCACCCGGCTTTTGGACAGGGTCGAGTCAAAGGAAAAAAGACTTATAAACTGTTCCGTACTTTCCACTTCACTTGACCCTCTATCTTTGCGGCGCGATGTTGGTGTTTTATCTCTTTTCTATAGGTACCGCAGCGGCAGATGCTCGAGGGAACTTGTAACTCGCGTACCACCACCTTTACGGCGCCCGCGTAGCACAAGGGGTGCTGTGTCTGCGCATGAGTTTTGTGTGGATATCGGTAACTCCAGGCTAGTACGCTGCGGTGCTTCCTTCTTTCCTGCCACCTCTGTTCTGTGGAATTCTCTTCCATCTTCTGTGTTTCCTGCTGAATTTAATCTCCCTCTCTTCAAAGCTTGCGTCTGTGCTCATCTGCGTAATTTGCATTAGTTAGTGAGCTTCTAGAGTACTACAACTCCCTCCTTGAATAGGGCTCTGCCTGTGAGTGGTGGTGACAACTATAAAAAAAAAAAAAAAACGCTGATTTTGCGTGAGAAAGAAAACGGTTTTTAGTGCTACCGAGTTAAAGAATTCAAGGTAGGATAAAAAATAATGTCTTTGGGCAAAATACGTTCCTTATTGGGTTCTGTTTTCATATATAGATTTTTTGTATACCTAACAAAACATATCATAACCTGAACTTAGAGGGCAATTAAACGCAACCTAACCTATAGTGATCGACGATGCATTGAAACTCAACCTAACCTATATTAATCTACAATGCAGTAGTCACTCTTCCATCCACTGTACCGGCAGAAAGCACAACGTGATGCTAAAAAAAAGAATAATAATTTTAAATTTCTTCATAAAGAGTTCAAAAACAAAATCCTACACAATACAAACTGTAAATAGTGTAACTTGGTTACGTCTCGTTGCTGGTTGCAGAATCTCGTTTCTGAATGTTCATATTTTATTAAACAAATTCATACATTGAAAAATGCAAATTTTGAATTTAAAAATAGTTCATCATCATCATACTCATCATCATCATCATCATCATCATCATCATCATCATCATCATCACCATCATCATCATCATTATCATCATCATCTACCTTCTCTCCATAAGACTGGGGTATAAGATGCGTAACATGACCCGGGAACAGGATAGTAGTAGAAGAATATGAAGCAAGTCGAAAAGAAAGCCCAGCCTTACCGCCAGTTTATACATTTTTGTTCGAACTCGTCGAAGTTATAAAATCCACCCTAGAGCTTCACGGGACCGCGACGGAGCCTCACTATGGCATCTCGTCAATGTGGGGTTCATCCCTTGGCCCAGGTGGGCTACAACCCCCTCACAAAACCCCCGCCATTCACTCCTGGCATGCACCTTTCTTCTCGCGCTTGCCAAACTCACATTCCTCTCCTTCTTACATTCCTTTACTAACTCAATTCACGTTTTCTTCGGTCTCCCAGTCGGTCGATTCTCAGCACAATCACCACTATGTATCCGCTTAACCAATCGACATCATCCATCTTTTCCATATGACCAAACCATCTCAATGTACTCTCGATTATTCTCTCATTTAAGCCTTTCTTCACACAGCACAACTTAATGCGTTCATTCCTCATTTTATCAATTCTTCTCACACCTAACACGTCCCTGAACACATTGTACCTTAAATCTATACCTCTTATTCCAGACCATAGTTTCACTACTATACATTATATACCCAAAACCTTAGCTCACTCAAGATTTAGTTCCTTTACCTCCACCAAGGATTTAATTGGGTCAGCCACCTTCCAACCATTCACAACACCGTTTATAACTAATTTTCAAATTTGATGTAAATATAATACTTAAAAGAATAACATTTAAAAGGGTATCTTTCTAATCTTTATCTATAAAAACCCACAATATAATAATTTTGAGCTTTGAAATCTTAATTTTTTAAGGCTTATTAATAATACGATTTCATACCTTTTTTATAATCGCTCGATTGTAATAATTTTCCGCCCAAAAAATTCTATATATTATTAGATTTCATTACTTATGCGTCGAAGGAGAGATTGCAGGATGCAAACTGGATGATTATTCACATGTTTTCTTAGGGTCTAGAAACAGATTTCCCTATTAGGTAAATTCTATTTCATTACACTATGTAACAAAAAAAGAAAAAAAAATGTTTTTCCTTTGAAAGCATTATTTGATAAATTGCTTCTGTGTAGAAAGCAAAGAAAAATAATATTATTCCCTTCAAACTTTGCTTTTGTTACCTTGACATCGCTGTTTTCAAACTGATAAATTTGAATGTCGAAGAAAATTAATATTTTTTAAATACACGATATATTTTTATTTCTTGAACGTTCTGGCAACTTAGATCAGTGGTCTCCAAAGTGGGGTACGCGTACCCCGGGGGGTACGCAGAGTGATACTTGGGGATACGCCAAAGAAGTAGCCTCACGATCATTTGCGAGTGTATGATCTTGTATCAAGTGAGTAAGATATATATCATATATATATATATATATATATATATATATATATATAAGGTATATATATATATATATATATATATATATATATATATATATATATATATAATAATTATTTATATATATATATATATAATATATATATATATATATATATATATATATATATATATATATATATATATTATATATATATAGTTATATATATATATATATATAATATATATAATTATATATATATATATATAATTATATATATATATATATAATTATATATATATATATATATATATATATATATATATATATATATATATATATATATATATATATATATATATATATATATATATATATATATATATATTATCTTTCTTATATTATATATATATAATTATATATATATATAATATATATATATATATATATAGTATATATATATATATATATATATATATATATATATATATATATATATATATATATATATATATATATATATATATATATATATATATATATATATATATATATATATATATATATAAACACGCGGGCAAATTTAATACATCACACATAAATATATTATAAAATCTTTTATCATATTGGAAAATGTAGGGGCTAGGGTTTGGTTTTATTTGGTTCATACCTAACTCGGGAGTGTTGCACAGGGTTATAAATGTATAAACCGTATGTAACGACAGTGTGTGGGGAATTAAATGGTATAATAAAGAAAACGAAAAAAATATGGATATAATGATTTTATTAATCAACAACAATATTCTACAAATTACAATGTGAAATGCAGCATAAAAGTGTCTAATAATGGGTTGTACCCTCTGGCCCTTCCAACTTCTCCAAGCGATTCGGCATTAATGAAAATGATCTTAGAGATGGTCTTCTGAGATGTTGTCAAAGCGTTTGCAAGCTCCCTGAGTGTGGACGGAGCATGTTCACGGGCTCGAACACGCCTACCCAACAAATCCCAAACATGTTCAATGGGATCTATGTCCGGGCTCCTCGCAGAAATGACCAGGAGTATGATCCCTACCTGTTGTAGGTACCGTTTGACGACCTGTGCGGTGTGTGTGGTTGTCATGGAGTAACAAAAATGGACGCCAATGAAGGACGCGAAAGGCACTATACACTCTTGGAGGACCGCATACCTTTCAGCCGTTAGTGTTCCTCTGCTCACGATATGCAATGCCGTGCGAGCACCAAAACAAATGCCTGCCCACACCATCACAGAGTCACTTCCAAAAGGAATCCTTGGGGAGATATTGCAAGCAGAAAAGTGCTCACCTGCACGTCTCCAAATTCGCCGACGTCCATCTGGTTCATGTAGTGTAAACCTCGACTTATCTGTGAGTGTCCAATCTCCATACGCTTGTGAAAAATGAAATCGCAACCCGATGCTCCATGATCAGGAGAGGGCCGATGGCAGACCTTGTAATACGTACTCCACGTTCATTCTGTCGTCTTCTCACTGTACGCTCGGAAATGGGCACATGTCTGACCTCACGGAGCCTGTGTTGTAGCTGTACGCTTGTTTGGAAACGATCACGAAGCACTGCCAGACGGAGGAATCTGTCATCTCTCACGGGCGACCCTGACCATTTCGTCTACGGTTGCTGCCAGTCTCCCTGAACCGACAAAGGATTCGACTGACCGTCGATTAGTTTACCCCGAGTTGTTGAGCCACCTGTCTCTGAGAATGGCCTGCTTCCGACAGTGTGATAGCTCCTATGGCACGTTCCTCTCGACGATTTTTTTCCATTGTGACAGTCTTTGTCAAGCCACGACTTACAGCATAGGGTTTGTTTCGTGTTAGTTGGTTGGTGTCTTGCCATCTTGTTCTCCTATGAATGTACTTTCGGGATTTCGTGTAATTTGGTTGGTTGTCTTATTATGCCTTTTAGTTCCATACACGGTGTAGTTACATACGGTATAAACTCCTCTCCGAAGTTAGGTATGACCTAAATAAAACCAAACCCTTCTAGCTCTACATTTCCAAAATGAAAGCCTTTTTATATTATGTTTAACGGTGATGCATTAAATTTGTCATGTGTTTATATATATATATATATATATATATATATATATATATATATATATATATATTTATATATATATATATATATATATATATATATATATATATATATATATATATATATATATATATATATATATATATATATATATAGGTCAGCATCCCGAAAGACACATGCATGTAACTAAAAAACTATAACAGCTACACGAAAATAAATATCATTTTATTAATCAGGAGACATTTTTACCCATGAAATAAAAAAAAAAATAACGCTTTTAAAAAATTAAAAATGTTGGAAAATCACGGTTTTTTGAGAATACGAATTAGGTCGAGTACTCCGCGAGTAAGCACGCAAAGTAGCCAAATGTTGAATTTTTTTTTTATAACTAAAGAATACCCCACGGGTAAAACTTAAAGATGGACAGAGTCGGGGTTTCTCGGCCTACCGGAGGACGACGGGGGGGACTTCGTCCCCCTCTGTCCCTCCGTCAGCTCGAACCCCCTAAAAAGGATATAAAAGAAAAATAACATTTTCTCCAAAGCGTAAAAATAAAATACTATTTGGCAACTCTTGCTCTCGTGAACTAATGCAGGGATTCAAGGTCAATCACAGCGTACGCCTGCCAGATCGAAGATTATACTAATATTTAAGGTGTTATTAATAAATATTAGAATAAAATAAAAATTTATTTATATAGCATAGTATATATATATATATATATATATATATATATATATATATATATATATATATATATATATATATATATATATATATATATATATATATATATATATATATATATGGCGCAGGAGGTTGAGTCGCCGCCTCTCATACGAGAGGACGCTGGTTCAAATCCTCCGCGTAGCAGCTGGAGTTTTATCTACCTGGGGCAAGAATTAAACTCGACTGCGAACACGTTATGGCGCTGGTTTGGGATAGCCGGCCTTAAAGTTCGATTTCCTGTGGTCCCCCGTGTTACCCCTGCATAGGGGATAAAGCACGTTAAAAGCTAGTTTTATATATATATATATATATATATATATATATATATATATATATATATATATATATATATATATATATATATATATATATATATATATATATATATATATATATATATATATATATATATATATATATATATATATATATATATATATATATATATTAGTTTCTTTGCTTGTTCGGAATTTGATAGCTATTAAATTTAAAGTGAGTTTGAATTTGTGATATATTTTTAATAACAATGAGTGAAATATATTTAAATTTGTATATATTTTTTTAGGTTGGTACAGGGGGAAAAATTGAGCCATGAAATTGGCAATCAAACGGATTGCTTCTTCTGTTTGGTGGACCCGTCGAAGCGTTGAGCTGGCAAAAATGTCCCTGCTATCATATATCCAGATTTTCCGTCATCCATTGCCAAAGTGTCACGCTCTCCTGAGCTCACTGTACACATTCCTCCAAAGGGAAGCCAGCCATCTTCAGAAGAAAGCACCAAATATAATGAATATCCTGATTATGGTGTAGCTGAGGAGAGAAACTCGTATTTTCCCGACCAAGAAGACATCAACGGCTTGATCAGAGATCTTGGTCTCACAAAGTCCAATACCGAGCTTTTGACGTTGAGACTCAAGCAGTGGAATTTGTTACATGAAAGTGTGAAAGTCGCAAGTCAGAGAAAAAGTCACCACTCTTTTTCACCCGTCAAGATGGGTTTTGCTTTTGCCACAATGTTATAGGTTTGTTTGACGCACTAGGAATTGCCTGTAACCCCTGTGAGTGGCGCCTCTTCATTGATACCTCATCGAAGAGTCTCAAATCTGTCCTACTTCATACCGGGAATATGCTATTTTTGAGTTATATGTCGTTTTTTTCTACTTTGCGTAACCGAGAATGATTATATTTACCAATTTTTTATATCAGAATTGGTAAATTTGTGAAATATCATTATCCTGGTCACAAAATCAAAGTTTGAAGGAAATATTAGCCATTTTTCATATCTTCTAGATATAAGAAAATATTAAATAACAATCGTTTCTCCAAAGACAAAAAATGTGTCACATAGTGTTATCGACAGAAATCAGTGGATGGAAAATGTGGAGATGGGAACTCACTCAATCTCACACTCTTAAATTAAGATGTTTTTTTTTCTGTACAGGAATTTTCCATCACTTCTTCAACATTATTATTACTATTATTATTATTATTATTATTATTATTATTATTATTATTATTATTATTATTATTATTATTATTATTATTATTATTATTATTATTATTATTATTATTATTTTTATTATTATTATTATTTTTATTTTTATTTTTATTATTATTATTAATTATTATTATTATTAATTAATTATTATTATTATAATTATTATAATTATTATAATTATTATAATTATTATAATTATTATTATTATTATTATTAGTAGTAGTAGTAGTAGTAGTAGTAGTAGTAGTAGTAGTAGTAGTAGTAGTAGTAGTAGTAGTAGTAGTAGTAGTAGTAGTAAAAGTTTTTACTTAAGAAGTTTTCAAATTTATTTAATATTTTGTTAACTTAATTTAGTTACTGATAAAGGGACAAAGTTACTTAACGCCCACACGGAACGGGAGCTCGGATCAAAAAAAAATTTAGCATCTACGATACATAAATAGATGTTCTAGGTCGAAATTAATTTTTTTTTTTACCTGTTCTAGGGGCGAAATTAGTTAGGTTAGGTTAAGTTAGGTTAGGTTAGGAAAAAAATTCGTTTCGACCCTAAACATCTATTTATGTATCATAGAGGCTACCTGTGAAAAAAATTTTTACCCGAATTCATTTAGTATTTTCTTTTAATTTAGTTACTGATAAAGATTTCCACACTTCTAGTAGAGCTCCCAAGTTTAATTAATCTGCCCTGAGAAGGTGTTACTATAGGCTTAATACCACAGGAAATTTAATGTTACAAGCGGATGAAGTTGGTAATTTTCCCCGAAATAATATAAAATACCATTAATACACCACTTCAAATTAAAAAAATTTTATGCATCAAGTCCAACTTTTATTTAGTACCTACTAATATAAAACACAAATGTAGATGGTAGGAGTTTATATAAGGCAAAATTAACTTATTGTACATATACAAGCTTTAAAATCTTTAAGAATTGGTTCAATAATAGGAATAATTTACCTAAAACTTTTCCCCTAAGTCATATAAAAACTCCCCTAAATTTAATTAGAAAAAAAAGATCAATGTGTTAACATTTGGAACGATTAACTAAGATAAAGACGAAGAATAAAATTAAAGCAAGAAAATTAAAGGAAAAAAAAAAGTAATTTGCTGCAACATATTTAATATATACGTCAAAAAAAAAATTTAAACAGAAACTGAGAAAAAAAAAACAATTAACACTTGATAACATTTTACATATAAATGTAATTAAGAAAATAAATAAAATTAAACAGTCTCATTTAAATTATTAAATTTACAAAATTAAAAAAATAAACAAACTGGTTTAATTTATTAAACATAAATAAAAAAAATAGTCATTTAAATTATTAAACACAAAATTAAAAAAATAAACTCTGGGTTTAATTTATTAAACTTTTAAATGTGTATAAAAATATCTTTGAATTTTTTTTTTTACAGCTAAAAGTTTTTTCATTGGTCAATATTTTTATTAATTTGATAATTGTGGAACGTTCTTGTGTTTTTGATAATGTTTCTCCATCTTTTTAATAAGACTACACTTAAAGTCGCAATACATACAGGTGAACTTCTTTCTGTGACATCGGTAGTGCGACATCAAGCTGCATTTTCTCATGGACGAGAAGTCGCATTCAGTACACTTAAAAGTCTTGCAGACGTAGTGATTTTTTTCGTGATCGAGTAGTGCATTTCTATATCGAAAAGTGATTGGACATTTCGAGCATTTAAAGAATTCTTTTGTATGAGACCTCTTATGATTAACTAAGGAGCTCTTACGTCGAAATTTAGCGTTGCAAATGTTACATTGAAAAGTATCATCATATACACCGTCAACAGTCTTTGTACTTTCTGCCATAATTTTGAGCACTTCATTAGGTATTATGTTTAGTGGAAGAGATGATGTCGATCCAACTATCTTAGACGAGTCATAGACAACAGTTCCGGTACGTTCTTCATTTATATTATTAAGTCCATTTTTCTCGTTCAAATCCTCAAAA
>JABUQX010127431.1:0-5000 GCA_015478945.1 Trachelipus rathkii | reverse complement strand
GATTCAATGAATATTGCTTTAACGTTAACAAAGTTTTCACATCAATACAGGAACCATAGCCTCACCTGAGACTACGAATATACATGTACACTCACAAAATCTAAACACATCTTAAAACATGAATAAACAGTTTAACATTACAAAGTTCAATACTTAACACACCAGTAAATAACTAACATTGCAACGCAGAAACCGTAACTACTTACACTTTTTCTTAACAATACTGATATTTTTTAACATTAACATAGTTAACATTTAACAAAAATTATTATCACAATCTTGTGTAATTATCATCGTTCAATGAATATATGCTAACGTAAACAAAGTTTTCACATCAATAAAAGCAAACATAGTATCAACTGAACTACGAATATAATGTACAACGACAGACCTAACACTAAATTTATGCACAATAAGCAGTTCACATTAAACAAATTCCTACTTAACAACAGAAAAGTAACTAACGTTGTATACAGAACGTAACTTTACTTTCACACTTTTTCCAACATTATCACTATTATTTTACATTAAACAAAAGTAACAAATTTTAAAAAATTTTATTCATCACCATTTTTAAAGAAATCATTACCGACAACGAAAAATACGCTAACGCAACAAAGATTCCACATATCATTAAAGCTAACATATCATTACCTGAACTAAGAATATATAATGTACAACAACAAAACTAACATACCTTATGATCGAATAAACATCTAACATTAACAAAGGCCCATACTTAACAACAGTAAAGTAACTAACATTGCATACATTACGTAACTTATTCACACTTTTTCAAACATATCTCTAACATATGATTTATGATGTTCGCACAACCATAGTAACGTGTTTTAAATAAAATTCATCATCGGACGCGATTACCAAAGAAAAACGATGCCCAACGGAAAATACCGCTAACCGCGACAAGATTTCACATTCAATAAAGCTAACATATCAATACCCTGACCTAAGAATAATATACAACGACAAAACCTAACATACCTTATGCACGAATAAATCGCTAACATTAGCAAAGTTCCATACTTAACAACATTAAAGTAACTACCGTTGCATACAAAAACGTAACCTATTCACGCGTTTTCAAACATATCTCTAACATATCATTATTATTTTCGCATTAACACAGTAATATTTATCATCACCGTACCTAATTATCATACTGATCAACGAATATATGCCAACGTAACAAAGTTTTAGCCTTAACAAAGCTAACATATCATAGTCTGAACCAAGAATATAACATACAACGAAAAACCTAACGCAGCTTAAGCAAGAATAAACTGCTGACATTAACAAAGTTTCATACTTAACAACAGTAAAGTACCTAACTACGCGTACAGAACAAGAACAGGCACGAAGCTGATGAGGTAAATATTCATTTAACAAATCAGAATTTCATTGGTTTATTTATTTTTAATTTCATTTCTTTAAAACTTTTTGTTTTTAAAAAACTTTTATTTATTTTTAATTTTATTTCCTTAAAACTTTTTGTTTTTAAAAAACTTTTTATTTTTTTCTTTAAAACTTTGTTTTTAAAAAAACTTTTATTTTTAATTTCATTTCTTTAAAACTTTTTGTTTTTAAAAACTTTTGTTTATTTTAATTTAATTTCTTTAAAACTTTTTGTTTTTTTAAAAAAACTTTTAATTTTTAATTTTATTTCTTTAAAACTTTTTTGTTTTTACTAAAAATTTTACACTTTTCATGTTTATAACGTAAAAATTTGTGTTTTTACATACCCTAAAACGATAAATCAGTGAATCAGTAAATTCAAACCATCCCCTCCCTCCCTCCCCTATCCGTCCCAACCCTGATCTATTGAGGTATTGATCTATTGATCTGTTGACTCCAGTCATATTTCGAGTATCATTTTGGATAAACGTAGTCACATCAATATGTTCTTTAATACTAAACCCGAATATATGTTGACATAACAAAGTTTTCACATCAATAAAGCTAACATAACATAACCTGATGTAAGAATATAATGTATAACATCAAATCTAACATACCTTAGACCCGAATAAATAGTCTACATTAACAAAGTACCATACTTAACAATAGGAAAGTAACTGACATTGCATCCAAACCGTAACCTATTCACTTTTTTATTTCAAACATATCTCTAACATATCACTGTTATTTTACAGTAACATAGTAACATTTAACAAAAATTTATCATAACCTAACATATTCATCATAATGACCACCTAATATATGCTAACGTAACAAAGTTTTCACATCAATAAAGCTAACATATAACCTAAACTAAGAATATAATGTACACCCCCCCCCAAACCTAACACAGCTTAAATACGAATAAACAGTTAACATTAACAAAGTTTCATACTTAACAACAGTAAATTAACTAACATTGCATATGGGACGTACCCTATTCACGCTTTTTCAACCATATCTCTAACATATCAGTTATTTTTACATTAACATAGTAACATTAAACAATAATTTACCATAACCTAATAACCTAACCTAATCATACTGGCCAACATATATGCTAACGTAATTAAGTTTTCACATCAATAAAAGCTAACATATCATTAACCTGAACAAGAAATAAACCCGCAATGACCAAAGCCTAACATCTTTTACGCTCGAATAACTGCTAACAATAACAAGTTCCTACTTAACAACAGTAAAGTAACTAACAATGCATGCAGAGCGAACAGGTACGAAGCAGATTTGGTTCCTCTTTCACTAGAGTTATCAGATTACAAGTTGAGAAAATTGTTCAAAACTCCTTGCCCACTTTTTCGAAACATTTACGCAATAGTAGGATTCTTGTTTGGTCGTTTTCGGAAACATTAAGCTAAACATCTGATTCTTGTTGCACAGGGTCAACATAACAAATTTATTAAAAAACATTTTATTGTTTTTGCTAATGTCCTTTAATGTTTATAACATAGCCATTAGCAATTTTTTAAGAAAGCTAACAAAAACATTATCATAACTTTGTGTCTAATTTATCATACTATCAAAAGGAATAAGGCTAACGTAACAAGTTTTCGCATTAATTTTAAAGCTTACATAGCATCATCTGAACTAAGAATATAATCCAAACGACAAACCTTAACACACCTTAAACATGAATAAACTGTTAAACGTTAACAAAGGCTTCACACTAACAACAGTTAAAGGAACTAACATAACATTACAAAAAACGTAACCTATTCCACACTTTCTCAAGCATATCTCTAACATAACAATGTTAATTGTACATTAACATTTGTAATATTTAACAAAAAATTTATCATAATCATGTCTAATTATACACTGACCAGTGAATATACGCTAACGTAATAAAGGTTTCACCTCAATAAAGCTAACATGACGTAGCAAACTAAGGAAAAATAAATGTACAATGACAAACCTAACACAACTTACGCATGAATAAAACTGTTAACATTAACAAAGTTTCACCCTTTTACATCAGTAAAGTAACTAACATTGCATGCAAAGTAATCTATTCATACTTTTTTAAAGCATATCTCTGACATATTAACGTTAAATTACATTAACATAGTAACATTTTAACAAAAATTTATCACATCAAAAGAAAATTATCAATACAGATCAATAAATATAGGCTAACGTAAAAAAGTTTTCACCATCAATAAAGCAAACATTAGCATTCATTCTGAACTACGAATATAATGTACACTGACAAACCTAATACATCTTAAACATGAATAAACAGTTGACATTAACAAAGTTCCACACTTAACAATAGTAAAGTAACTAACATTGAACGCAGAACGTAACATACTTACACTTTCTAACATATCACTGATATTTTGCATAACATAGTAACATTTAACAAAAATATTATCACAAACCCGTGTGTAATTATCATACAAATCAATGAATATATGCTAACGTAACAAAGTTTTCACAATAATAAAGCAAACATAGCATCACTTGAACTACGAATATAATGTACACTCGCAATCCTAACACCTCTTAAACATGAATAACCAGTTAACCATTAACAAAAGATCCATACTTAACCAACAGTAAAGTAACTAACATTGAGGGCAAAACGTAATTAACCTACTTTCACTTTTTCTAACATATCACTGATATTTTTTACATTAACATAGTAACATTTAACAAAAATTTATCACAACATTGTGTTATCTAACAAAATCCCTTAATAAAGTGACTAATCTATCAAAGATACCAGTATCATGAACTATGAACTGTTACTAAATTTATAAAAAAGTCACTCATTACCGAATTATACATCATTTTGAACCGTGAATAAACGTAGACAATTAAGCCAAAATTCTCGAACACAACCTAACATTACCCAGCAAAAACTTACTCCTAGGCTCCCATAACATTGGCTAATTATCATACTGATCAATGAATATACGCTAACCGCAGTGGTCGGCAAACTCATTAGTCAACAGAGCCAAATATCAACAGTACAACGATTGAAATTTCTTTTGAGAGCCAAATTTTTTAAACTTAAACTATATAGGTAGGTACGCTGTTATTAACTTAATTAAGGTACTCCTAAACTGGCCTTTTCGTAAAACGTTCTCAATCTGATTGAAGTACGTTCTCTGAAGTTGACCCCTTCTAACTCTCTCATCCACACTCGTCTTGTATGCTTATCTTGTTTGTCTCCTTTCGTTCATCCTCTCTGTATGTCCAAACAAACCATCTCAACATGCCTTTCTCAATCCTTGACACTACATCTTCTTTCACTCCACAACGCTACCTAAAAATTATCCGTAATAAATTCACTAAAGTTTTCTAAATCTTTAGGTGCGGTTGAGAAAACTGGATATTCATACTTAATAGCAATACTTATTTATTGATAAAATAAAATGATAGGTATTCATAAAACATTAAATCATTGACAATAACTGACAAACAATGTGAACATGGCCTTGCCATTCTCTTCGAAAGTTTGGCGTAATAAAGTCAGGTTGTATGTTTGTTATCTCTCTCTT
>JABUQX010127430.1:15000-25004 GCA_015478945.1 Trachelipus rathkii | reverse complement strand
ATACCCTAAATATTTAAAACTCAGACACTTGCTCCAGCTGCCTCATCATCTAACATAACTTCAGCACTGGGACTGTCCTCACTCACAACCATACCTTACTCATCTACGTTTACTTGTCAGACCCCTCCTTTTACAACACCATGCCAAATCTCTCCACCAATCCTCTCAAACTCTCTCAGACTCGCCACACAAAAACCAAAATCATCCGCATACAATAGGTAGGGCACCCTCCACTCCTCTCCATTCTCCATCATTCTAACACCATTCCTGCCATCCCCACCTCGAATTCTTCATAACCCCATCCATCATACACATGAATAAACCCAAGGAGACATAAACACACAACCCTGTCTCACTCCGCTATTAATCCTAAACCAATCACCATTGACACCATTTATTCTTAATCACGCTTCACTATCGTCATACATACTTTTGATTCCATTCGAAGCCTACCACCAACACCATATATCACTAATACTGCCATAAAGCTTCCCTATTAACTCTATCATACGCCTGTTGTAAATTCATAAAACCTAAATATAAGATTTAGTTCTTCTTCTATCTCATTTTTTCCATCATTTGTTTCAATGGAAAGATTTGATCCACACTCCTCTACCACTCCTAAACGCACCTTTGTATCTTCACCAATTCGTCCTCTCAGTCACTCGGACGCGACTCTTTTCGACCAGAAATGACCACATATACCTGCCCTACAACACTCAATAAACTTATCCCCTATAATTTTCTACAGTTCCCTTTCTCCCTTACCCTTATACAAGGGTGGGTTACTATATTATATATATAATATATATTATATATATTATATATATAATATATATATATATATATATATATATATATATATAATATATATATATATATATATATATATATATAATATATATTATATAATATATATTATATATGGTATATATACTAATTATATATATTATATATATATATATATTATATATATTATATATATAGTATTAAGTATATATATTATATAATATATATATATTATATATATATATATATATATTATATATATAGTTTTTTTTTTCTTTGCCTTTTTTTTTGTTTTTTTCAAAGTTTTCCTATAAAATTTTGTTGTGAATCGATATAATTTATGGAATAAATGTTGAGAATCAATTTTTTTCGTTTGTTCTTTTGTTCACTCAAAAATATTTTGATATTTGGCCCTGGGAAAATACGTGAAATTATTCATACCTTAAAAAAAAAAATTTTTATAATTTTTATTATGTTAGAAGGTTGCTGTGGAATCGATTTTTTTTTTCCCATTTATATAATTTTGTTATAATTTTATTTTATTTTTGTTCAACAGGCCCTCATTAACGGTGGCTGGTCAACTAGAAAAAAAGGGACTCCAAAGTGAAAAAAGACCTTCAAAGATTACCTCAAAAGTGATAACATGTTGGAAAAAAGGATAAAACAAATAATTGTTGAAACCCTCCGTTGCAAATACTTGTAATTTAAAATTTTAAAAGTAATGAAGAGTTGAAAAGTCATCTAAATTTGCATAAAAGAAAGTTTAAATGTGCCCATTGTAATTAGAAGCCAATCATAAAACAAGCTTCAGCTTTTCATCTGCTAACTCACAGCAATATTAAAATTAATTTAAATGTTCTGAGTGTGAGCTATGAGTGTAATCTCAAAGGAAGCTTAAAAAGACATGTTTACGCATCAAAATATAAATTTATTTAAATGTTCTGATGATATGATGTTAATACAAAGGAAGCTTAGATTACACATGCCTCTTAAACATTGAAAAATTTTAAAAATATATACCCTTAATAAAAGGAGTAAAAAAAAAAAAAAAAATTATTTAGTTCTGAGTGTGTGGCTATGGAGTGTTAAATCGCAGGAAGCCTAAATTAGCACATGCCTTAAACTTGGAAAATATAAATTATTTAAATTGTTGCTGAGGTGATTAAGTGTAATGAGAAAAGAGGCTTAAGATTACACATGCTTAAACAATTGAAAATATAAAATTATTTAAAATGTTCTGAGTGTGACTATGAGTGTAATCAGAAGAAGGACACTTAATTAAGACATATGCTTACCGCATCAAATACAAATTTTAATCTGATGTGACTATGACTGGTAATGAGAAAAAAGCTTCAAATTACACATGCTAAAACATGAAAATATAAAATTATTAAATTTATTATTTAACTATGAGTGTAATGAGAAAAGAAGATTAAGATCACACTTTGCTTACGCATTTCAAAATATAAAATTATTAAAGTTTGAAGAATTCTAAAAAAATATAAGAAAGGAAACCTAAAGATACACATGCTTAAACATTGAAAATATAAATTATTTAAATTTCTGAGTGTGGCTATGGGTGTAATAAGAAAGGAAACTTAAAAAAAAAAACATATGCTTACGCATCAATAATTATTAAAATTATGTTAAATGTTCTGAGTGTGATTATGAGTGTAATCATAAACTAAGCTTAAGAAGACACATGCTTAAACATGAAAAAAAAATTATTTAAAAGTTCTGAGTTGTGATTATGAGTGTAATCACAAAGGGAGCTTAATATTACCACATGCTAAACATGAAAAATATTAAAAAGATTAATTTAAATTCTGAGTGTGGCTATGAGGTTAATCTGAAAGGAGACTTAAAAAGACATATGCTTTATAAATCAAAATATTAAAATTATTTAATGTTCTGAGTGTGCTATGACGTTGTAATGAGGAAGAAAAGAAAGAAGCTTAAGATACCACAATTGCTAAACATGAAAATATAAAAATATTTTCAATGTTCGGAGTGTGGCTATGAGTGTGTAATTGGAAAAGAAACTTAAAAAGTCATATGCTTACGCATTCAAAATATAAAATTATTTAAGTTATACCTCCATGTTTCACATTTTCTAATTGACCTAATGGAAACTTTAAAAAGGGACACGATGGCTTGACGCATCAAGCATAAGCAGCCAACTACTGGAAACACACATTACCCCCCGGAAATTAGAAGGAAAAAACGAAAGGGCTTTCCTTTATACAGGGTTTTGATACTAATAATATTATATATATAATATATATATATATATATATATATATATATATAATATATAGATATATATAATAATATACATATAATAATATATATAGATATATATATATATATATATATATATATATATATATATAAGTCAGTGATACAGAACCCACCACGGCTCACAAAGAACGGCCACACTGGGCTGAAAAATCAGCACCAGGGGAGGCCCTTAATATATATGTTCGAATGTCAAAGAACGATTGAATTGGTGTGAAAATTGAATATTCAATCAGTCAAAAATAAATAAAAACTAAATAAATTTATCCTGCATGTATTCAATGAAACATAACAAAATCAGAATGTATATAAATGAATATCGACTTCTGTGAAGATACAAAGAAAATAGAGTTAACTGCTGAGTTGGGAAGACTTCAATAAAGATATGGGATAATTTTTACAAGGTTTTATGGACCGTAAAAGTAGGGAAAATGACGACAGGCGAAAGGTCCAGATGGGGACAAATCAATGGAAATTGATGAACAGATGTGGCGTGGTGCTGGCGGACGGGGCAAAATGTGCAAATGGGAGGGAGGTCTCGTGACATATTAGTGACGGTTAATTGATATTAGTGTGGCCCAATACGGTAGGACGTGCAAGATCACCTCATGTAAGCGCTTTCGTCTGTGGAGGAAGACCACTTACCGATGTTCGGCTTTAGGTTTCTGAGTTTCCTTCCCCGCCGATCCACTCGTTAACTCATCGTTGCCAACAAGATCGAAACCCTGTCGGAAACAGGATTAGTAATCAGTTGATGGGAGGCGGCCTGGTCGAATGGCATCGGGGAGGTACCTGGAACAACTAACCTAGAAGAGGAGGCGGCCATTTTGGCCTCTCGGTCAGCATTTCATGGCCAGTTACCCCTACATTGAGAGGTGAGTCCAACAAAAATACATTTGTTTCTATTACGGGAGTGGAGCAAGCCGATGAAAAATTGTTGTACAACTGATACCATTGCGTTTTTTAGAATATAGGGGTTTTAAGCTTTTGGAGCGCGCTGAGCGAATCTGAATAAATGACATAAGAGTGATCTTGTTTAAGGATTAGAATTCGAGAAAGGGCAATCATTAATTAAGCCGTTATTCTGCTGTAAAAATTGAACATAAGGGGGAAGGGTATGGGAGAGGTTGCGGCAGTGTAAAACAGCAAAGACGCACCCACACTGTCCCTGTTTTAGAGTCGTCAGCTAAACACTGGAGGTAAATTCATCGTGAACTGCTGAATGAGACAGGAATGATGCTTTTTCACAAGGGCAGCAGATGGTTAGATTGGAGAAGAGGTTCAGAGCCAAGCAAATGGAGGGAGCGGGGAATAGCCGCGTGTACCCTCGTCTCAAAAGAGAAAGGCAGCACCTTTTGTGAAAAGGGGGGGGGATGGGGTTGAGGAAAATAAAGATGTTATGAACGTCTTTGCCAAATGGCCAGTAATTAGATTCTGAGGACCTCCTGCAGAATCGGTGTCAGAGCAGACGGATGGGGTTTGAAAACAAAAGATAAACTGTGTTAACATGATGTATTCCTCTTTCCAAAGAGAGATGGCATCACATTGGTTCAACTTCAAGGCTCACCTGGGGGACGATCGAAAAGCCCAGTGGAGATACGGATCTCTTCGTTTTAGATGGGATCTAACAGGTGTAATAGTGTTGTGGAGGCCTGACCATATATTGCACAGCCATAATCCAGTTTCGATTGGATTAGGCTATGTAAAGACGTAAAAGGGATTTGCGATCGGTGCCCTAAGGAATTTGAGGCAAGTGACGTAACAGGGTCAAATGGCGCGATGGGACAGTTTTGGTTATCAGTGTATTAATATGCGGTGCATATGTTTAAGGTGGTCATTGAGGATGACCCCTAGAAAATTTTAACCTTGAAGTTTAAAAGGAATGGCGAAGCCATATAAGGTATAGGTTCGCTGGAAGAAGGTGCAAGTTCTCGATTCCCTTTTTTCTTAAAAGCACTGCTGAGTTTTTGGTGGAAGCGATGGGAGTTACCCCATTGTGGAATAATTCTCAATAGCTAGTGAAGTTGCCGTTCGAGAAAAGGCAGCCTTGGGCAGCGGCTATATATAACGCAAGGTTCACCAACATAGAGAGAAAAATTGACCGTCTTTGGGATAGAAGTAAACAATGTCATTAAATCCGAGAAGCAAGTAGTAGTTACATTAAACCGCGTACCGTGCGGACGCCTTCATCCAGGGAGTTAACAGTTGGCTTGACAGATAGTAAGAGCACCGAACCTGGAGGGATATATTTGACAAAAGGCATTTTGATGAAAAGAGTGAGTTGTCCGCGGGAAACCGACGCGAATTGGAGTTTTGAAGGAGTATCCCCATTTCTCCACGTGTGTCGTAAGCTTTTCAAGGTCAAAGAAAGACTCCAAGAAACCATCCCACCAGTTTGAGAAGGCTTCCGGATGTTCATGGTCTAAGTTTTAAACAGGGGAGTCCGCGATTCGGAAACGATCTTCTGCGAAGCCAAACTGGAAGTTGGGAAAAAACTTGGCGACTCTCCAGACAGGGAGAAAGCGGGCCTTCGAAACCATTTACTTCCATTAATTTTTACCAGGTATGGCAGGTCAGTGAAATTGGTCTTTGGTTTTCCGCCAGCTTCGGATCTTTTCCAGGTTGGGGATAGGAATGACAAAAGCTGTAGTTCCAAATTAGATGGAAAAAGATGGATTCGATCCAGATTCTGTTGTATAGATACAGCAAAAAGGCTGATGCCGAAGGATGTATATGACGGAGCATTATATAGGAAATCATGTGCTGCGACCAAGAGGACACCTTCTTTGCTATTCGCCCAGTGCAGTTTGAACTCTGCAAGTGTAAAAGGACGGTTGTAGGTATGATCTCTTCCCGTTTCGCTGTTGAAAAGTCTGGCAGTGCAGTGTTAGTTATCAATTTTTAAAAGGCTTCAGGATAGCGGAAAGAACTCGAGTGGTTAGCGAAACTATAACCTAATTCATCTGCAACAGCAGCAGGAGTGGAGATCATGTGGCAGTTATATCAGGCCCATAACGGAGGATGGTGAGTGAGGAGTTGTGGAGCGACGATATATTTTTGTGTAACTTTTCCACACAAGGAAGGAGAGTTGTGGAGTTAACAGTGAAAATGTAAGTTCGAAAATAAATTGTTTAGTGTTGTCGATTAATTTTCGGCCCGAGATTTGCCGCAGTGCTTTAAATATGATTCATGTTAGGGTGTACGGGCTTTTTGTATTGCTGTAGAGTTTCTTCTTCTTCACGGTTAGCTTTGTGCGCACTTCTGGGCGACCACCCAAGGGGTTGCCGACCGCTTGTTGCGGAATGCAAGATTCGTGCCCGAGATGACCGACTTGCTGCGAAAAAGCTAAAGGCATCAGTCTACAGTTCAAAAACCAGTTAGTTGAAGGAGTAAGTTGGGATACTGTGGAAATTGATAAAAAGGAGCCCAGGGACAGGCCCGCTCGGTCGGTAACGCCAGCTGGAGTTAGGTTTTAACATTTGGGCTTAGTACAAGCTCATTTAAAGCTATTGGTAATGGTCACTGCCGTATAAATTAATCAAAGCGGACCAGGTAAAGCGATCCATTAGGGAGAATGGAACAAAAGGAAATATTCAATACAGGAAGACATTTGTGTATTCTAACGTTCATATGTAGGAAGTCCTGTGTTAAGGCATCCCAAGGGAAAAGGGGGTATAAAAGATCTACAAGGATATTGGACTTAGACGAAGTGACAGAGTCGCCTCATAAAGGTGGTGGAGGTTTGAAGTCTCCTAGTATAACCAGAGAAAGGGAGTTGTTTAAAAAGATCAACTAAGTCGCCCTTAGTAAAATTCAACTAACTCGGAGCCAAGTAATTGAGCAGATAGAGAGGTCGGGGGGGGAAATAACCCCCAAAAAAAAATGACTTCGGCGGCCACTGCATGAAGTTTAGGTTTGAAGAGGACTGGAGAATAGGGACAGATTTATGAAATGAGTATTCCTGCACCTTCCTTATCATTGTCACCTCTTTCTATAGAGGTTAGCGGCGATTCATATTCCGACGGTTGAAAGAAGTCACGATGAACATAGTCGAAGTTCTTGCAAAAAACATATGCACTTTGGTTTGCATATGTTTATTAGTTGAAAAAGTTTCTTCAAAAATTAGAATAGTAGCCACGACAATTCCATTGAAGGAAGGTGGCCATGCTGTATTTTGTTGTAAATGTTATGATGATGATCTTTTTGAGAGAATTGTCTTATGTGACTTAGGGTAGTATGGAGGGTAGATTCAAGATGAAGATGAAGCTTTGAGACGTGAATCTCGACGAGGAGGAACAACCAAATCCTGGTGGTAAAGAATAGTCATTCAACAGAGATTTGTGTTTACGACTGCTTTTGGAAGAGTTTTCAGTTTTATTTGGTGGGGGGATTTCGCCATGAATGCGAGGTAAGTTGAGTTCAACCAAAGTCCAACTATTATTGTGGGTTTGATTGGTCAATAGAAGAGCAACCAAAATGCTCCATGTTTATTAATGGGAGCGGAATCAGTATCTGCCAAGTAAGGAAAGATTCAGAAATGTGTAAGGGATGTGGAGTTGCTTCCATGGGAATTGGGAAGGAACATGTTACCGGAAGGTTTCATCTTTTTTGAGAAGTGTTGGGTCGCAATAAAGGGGGTTCCAATATAGATTCGGTTTGGATGAACAAGGTCCAGATACTGGAGGCTTGCTAGTAATTCGTCGTGGGAGTGATTTTGGGAGATTGGACGATTTAAGTTAGGATGGACCTCTGGTCTCCCTTCATGCCTCCAATAGAACCAGAGCGCTTGCGGCGTTTGCGTTGGACAGTCTTCCATTCGCCCTTCTCAGACGCAGGGAAGTATTAGAAAGAGAGTGGTTCATTACATCAAGCTCCATTTGGGAGAGCTGTTGTCCATTTCATCTGTTAAGGTATAGAATCCTTTGGAGCGCTGAGGTGGGAAATTCGGAAGAAGAATTATAGGAAGACGTCCAGAGAGCTAGATGTATCCTGCAAACCTATTAGGAGGTTGAATTTGAGTGTCCACAGTCGTTATTTGGGTACAATCTACTTAAAAGTCATTTGCTTGTCTCTTGAGTAGAACTTATGGCGAAGTCTCTTCGGAGTTACATTTTTGACGTCTCGGGAGTAGTTGTTTTTGTTTAGAAAATTCGAACGCTTTTGTATTGTAAACGAATAATCTTTAACTTGCGATCGTATTCTTTTCTTTGCGTTTGGGGACATCTTTTTCAGGAATTTGAGTAACGGTGGGAGGCGAAACAAGGGACAAAGAGACAGTCTTCTTGCATAAGTTTGGAGGAACTCGATTGGGTAGGATGGTGACAGTGTGTCTGAAAAGAAGTGTTTATCAAGATTTGTGTTGGATGAAAACCAGCTCGGCTTCAGATTGTCCCGGTTTGTTGAGTTATTACTCGGTAGGGTTGTATAATGGCTTTTTGGACAAGAAATTGGGTCAAGGGCTGCTTTTGTTCAATTTGAGGAGTCGGTGGCGTGGGCAATACAGGCAGATAGGATACAGTAGCTGCCTGAGTTTCGCTGGGATTTTGGGGAGGAGTTCTGCTTGGATAAGTTTGTGTAAGTGGATCAGAACGCTGAGGACTGGGGGCAGCTGTGATTGTGGCGTAAGATCGCTTTGGTCTTGTAGGATATTTTTCATCAAGCTGGCGTATGGCATCTCTCCTGCTCATTTTGTGTATGGTACAAAATTCCAAAACCTCCTGTTCAACAGGTAAGACGGGCATTTGAAGTAAGAAGCACTGTGGGGTCCTCCACAGTTTCTACAATTAGGGGTATTTTCACAGGGAGTGTGAAATAATTCTCCGCAGACTGGGCATATTTCAACCGGTCAGCTACAGTATTTCGGGATGAACCAAACCCGTTACATTTAAAGCAACGTCTGGGTCGAAGGACAAACGTGCGTACACTGTGGCTTGTAAACCCTATTTTTACCTTTGTAGGTGGAAAAGGGATATTAAAGATCAGTAGTAAAAGGGATTTGGTTTGTCAGGAGTGTCCCGATGAGGGGGAAATCTATAGACGTTTGTAACGGATAATATTTTCTGTTGGAGATTTTCCATGATGACAGCTGTATCTTCGGCTTTCTGTTCATAACAGTAAATAGTGCCTTTAGATGTGTTTCTTATTTCATCGGGAGTAGAAATAAGAGGAATATCTGTGAGAGACGTTAAGGATACAGAATAGAACTTTGATTTCGGGTAGCAGCTTGTACGAGAATGGACCCATTTTTCATTAATGTGACTGGAGGATCTTCAACTCCTAAAACTTTTTCAAGTGCATTACTGATAAATATGGTTTGTGCTCAGATAAGAGCTTTGGAGTATCGCAAGTATGAATACCATCGAATGATGTATCTGCGGCATTCCGGAGGGAGTGCAGCATATGAGTGAAAACGAATGAGGAACGACTGGGGACGAGGGGCACCTTGACGGAATTGCCCAATCGTTTGGGCACCTGGGGTACAGAGGGTTTGCCAGGCGACTGATCGCCGGAGACAGGCAGAGGCCTTCCAGGTGAAGTGGAGGTAGACACGGTATCAATGTTCGAAGTGCAATTCACAAGAGTAAGTCCATTTATCAGTCCAGGTTCGGGAATCTTTAAATCCATTAGGCTCCGAGGCTTCGTAAGGTTGTCCATGTGTATATTATGTTAAAGGAGTCCCCCCTCATGGGTGTCAAGCCCTATGAGGTTTGTGCCCGGAGGACCGCGCTAAGCGGCGGGAAGTCTCTTATAATAGATGTTCCAGAGGGGTTAGGGAAAAAGACACAAACTGAGTGCTGGGTCGTGTGTTTACCGAATCACCGAACAAGTTGATGCGGCTCACACCCCTTAAGCACAGATGACGCCAGATGCCCCTTCCGTAAGGAAAGGTATCATTGGCGTTCATCTACCTCTCTGGA
>JABUQX010127430.1:0-10000 GCA_015478945.1 Trachelipus rathkii | reverse complement strand
GTAATGCACTCCAGGTTACTCTTTTCATCTTATTTACTAATAAAGTTTTAAATTATGGCTCCCATGCTTTTTCCTCTATAAAAAAAAAAACTATCTAATGGCCTCGAAAAAAAATATTTTGCTATATAACTGAAGCGACAAGAACATTTTCGCTCACAAATCAGCACATTATAAAATGTCTATTTTGAGCGTAAAAATAAAAATAGAAAAAAAATAAAAATTTTCACAACAACAAAAATTTAACTTATTTATTGTAACATTAATGCAGTCTCGCATTTCTTATCTGATACCAGAGTCACTAAAAAATATCTAATAAAATAAACACATGAGTCTATCCAGAAAAATTTTAAGTACTCTTCAAACTCCAATCTGGGCTACTTTTCTTTTCTGTAAAAATTTTCCCTTTCAACTTTTCTAGAGAGTTAACAAATATCTTTTCACGATAAAAAAAATCTTATTACGTTCACTTTAAAAAAAATTATTTGTATATGGTAATTTTTATTCTCGTGTAATAGGCCTAGCTAGGTTAGATCCAAATATCGTGTGGGTCTCAAAAAAAATATACGCCTGCCTTAGGGCCAAGTATCAAATGCTAAAAACCTGAGGAAACTTTATTTATTGTTAAGAATTATCAGAAATAAACTAAATAAATCTATCAAAACTTAAAGAAAAAAAATAAAGAAAATTAGTAATAATTACCAGTGAATATAACGAGATCACTATAGGAGTTTTACGTGTACCTAGTCTCACCATTTAAGAAAGAGTTGTTTTGGAAGCGGAGATGCTTCGTCGGTCGAATTGGAGAGGAGGAGAACCGGGGGAGAAGGGGGGTTTGTTTTATCGGGGAGCTGACGGGGGATTTCCAGTATAGTAATCTGGAGAAACAATCACTATTTCTTTATTACTAAAATTTTAAAGTTTCATAGTGCGGGGATATATAAAAGGAAGGTTTAGAGAAAAATACAAGATACGAAATGAATATAGTCAACAAGAGATATTGAAAATTGAAATAATTAGCTACAGTGTTTTCTTTTGGTAGTAGTTGGAATATATATAGGGTGCAACGTAGCATGTGTATCGTCTCCAATAGCCCATGCTAAGAAAAAAAATCAACAAAGGAACTAAAATGATGAAATTCGAAATATGATAAGAAAGGAAGATAATCTCCATCTTGCTTTCTTATTTAAAAATTTTAACAGAGTTCCTGTTAAATATATATATATATATATAATATATAGTATATATATATATATATATATATATATATATATATATATATATATATATATAACACGAGCCCTGAACAACCTACTATCAACATATATATATTAATAATAATATATAATTATTATATATATATATATATATATTTATATTATATATATATATATATATATATATATATATATATAATATATATATATTATATATAATATGCCCTTTTCTGTTTTACCCAATATGTCAGTTTTGATTTTTTTTTTTTTTTTAATATATTGCTACTATATGATACCAACAATGAATTTCAGTGGCAACGGACATGATTCAAAAGTTCGAAGTATTTTTAAATAATTTTTAAAATCACATTTTGGTAAATATTGTTTTAAAAATGAAATACTCGAAAAGTACGACAAACCTACAGAAAAACCAATTACATATTTGGGAATCAGCGTATAAGCTTATTACAAAATGTAAAAAAATATCATTTCCCATAAATTAGCCTAATATCTCAAGTATGACACCTTACAGAAAAACCAAATTACATATTTTGAATTCAGCGTATAAAGATTATTAAAAAAATATGTAAAAGAAAAAAAAAAAAATTAGGGCTCGAGCCGACGGGGGACAGAGGGGACGTTTCCATACCCCGTAGGGAGGCGGAGGAACCCCCGCGAACCAAATACCAAAAGCGGGGGTTCCGGGAAGGGGGGAAATAGTCCTACCCTGGCCGTTCCCCCGGAAGACCGAGAGAACCCGACTCCTCCTGCCATCTTTGCGGTTTACCCTTGGGATTCCTTTAGTTAAAAAAAAAAAAAATTAAAAGTTACGGATCCGTAAAAACGTAAGTCCTATATATTTTTTAATCATGTCCTTACCACTGAAATTCATTGTTAGCATATAGGCAATATCATAAAACAAAAACAAAAAACATTCAAAACTGACCATTGTGTAAAACAGAAAAGTCCTATATATATAGATATATATATATAATATATATATATCATAATATATATATATTATATTATATATATTATATATATATATTATATATTATATATATTATATATATATATATATATATATATATATATTATATATAGTATGATATTAGGATAGCCGGATATCGACAAACTATCGGTATCCGGCCTTATCGCAAGCTTTGGACTATCCGGTATCCGGCCTGATAACATATTACTTCCCTATAGGTCTTCCTGCGCTCGGGGAATATTCAAAATGATGAAAATTATATATATATTATATAAATAATATAATATATATATAATATTATTATAATATATATATATATATATATGATATATATATTATATATATATATATATATATAATATATAATATATATATATATATAAGTAGTAAGGTTACATAAGTTGACGTATGATGGGTTACCCCACCTGTTTGCCCTCTTTTACCCACCTATCATTCTGCCAATACATATATATATTTTGTGACTTTTTTTTATTACTCAACCTTTTTTTAGCATTTTTCTTATATTTCAAGCACTTTTTACCTTTTTTTTCTATATTTCAGGCATTTTTTAAGCATTTTCTTATATTTCAAACACTTTTTAACCTTTTTTTTCTATATTTCAAGCATTTTCAAGCATTTTTCTTATATTTCAGGCACTTTTTACCTTTTTTTTGCTTTGCAGGAACCCTATTACCCCAGGCAACCTGCCAGTATTAGGTTCACCTCGTCGTCTGCAAAAAAGAAGCCGCCGCTCCGATCTTATCAGTGATAGCTGATAAGAACACGTGTTTTTACTGAGAAGGTAATGGTTTTTTATGTTATTTCGTAATTATTTTTATTTTTTTATTTTTTATTTATTTATGTATTATTATTATTATTATTATTATTATTATTATTATTATTATTATTATTATTGTGTGTGTGTGTGTATTATTATTGTTATTATTATTATTATTACGTCCCGAAGTGATCCCGGTGATCGCTACCGGAGATGATTTTAAGCCTTCTGCGTGTCCTTCAGCATCTCACTGCACCGCATCTCACCGCACCGCATCGCTTCGCACCGCACCGCGCCGTAGCGCACCGATTCCGACTCATCCTCTGATGTTTTGTTGTGTTTTTATTATTATTATTATTATTATTATTATTATTATTATTATTATTATTATTATTATTATTATTATTATTATTATTATTATTATTATTATTATTATTATATCAAAGAAATGATGTCCGAAATAGACTCTCATCCTGTTTCAGAATTCGATATACATCTACATGGGTTAGAGTTTATCGTATCGGACTAAAATTTGGAGGGGTTAGATGGTGAGGTAACCTCGTCGTAAGACGAGGTTACGTCCCCGTGGGTCCCCGAAGGGGACCCCACCTTAAAAAATCGAAGTGTTCGTATAAGGCTGAAATTTGGTGAGAGGATTCAGAGTTGAATTTCTAAAAAGAGTTGATATTGGAATCTGAGGAGTTGGCTCCGGAACTGTGCTGGAGCCGGTGCGGAGCCGAGTTAATAAACATTCGTTATAACAACAGTATTGGATTGTCCTTAAATAGGTTATCAGAGACCGTAGAGCTCAAATATAGGGTTATAAGTCCGTATGGTCTAGGACCCCCCCCATTGAGAGGGTCCTGACTGAAAAAAAAGCACAGAGTGCAAAACAGAGGTCGAAGGATTAATGAAGAAGGATGAAGGGAGAATAAGGAGGGAAAGAATGGAGAAGGAGTTTGACTCAGAGGAGTAGGAGTTGACAGCTGCACCGGTGCTGGCTCCGGTGCGGTGCCGATTTATTAAATATTTGTGTAATGATACAATATTGGTGTCTTTATATATGTTATTAGGTCTGTAGATTTCGAAAATAATGGTTTCAGAACCATCAAGAAAAAAAAAAAATAAATAAATAAAATTTCTTATTCTTTTTGTTTATAACTTACAAATTTATGTTTTTACATACCCTAAAGCAGTAAATCAGTAAATCAAACCACCATCTAACCACCCTACCTATCCAGTCATGATCTATTGATCTATTGATCTATTGATCTATTGATCTATTGATCTATTGATCTATTGATTCAAGTCATATTTTTTATTAAAATTGTAACGTTTTACATACCCTAAATCAGTAAATCAGTAAATCAAACCACCATTACGCCACCCTCCTGTCCATCCTTGATCTATTGATCTATTGATCTATTGATCTATTGATTCAAGTCACATTTCGAGTATCATTTTGGATAAACATAACATAAAAACAAATTCTTTATACACTGACCAACGAATATATGCTAAACGTAACAAAGTTTTCACATTAATAAAGCTACATAGCATCATCTGAACTATGAATATAATACACAACGACAAACCTGACACACCTTAAACATGAATAAACTGTTAACGTTAACAAAGTTCCACACTTAACAACAATAAAGTAACTAACATAGCATACAAAAGACGTAACCTATTCACACTTTGTCAAGCATATCTCTAACATAACAATGTTAATTTATATTAACATGGTAATATTTAACTAAAATGTATCACAACATTGGTTAATTATCATACTGATCAACGAATATACTCTAACGTAATAAAGTTTCCACATCAATAAAGCTAACATAGCGTAACATGAACTAAGAAAATAATGTACAAAGACAAACCTAACACAACTTACACACGAATAAACTGTTAACATTAACAAAGTTCCACACTTAACACCAGTAAAGTAACTAACATTGCATGCAAAGCGTAACCTATTCTTACTTTTTCAAGCATATCTCTAACATATTAACGTTAATCTTACACTGACACAGTAACATTTAGCAAAAAATGTATCATAACCTTGTCCGATTATCATACTGATCAACGAATATACTCTAACGTAATAAAGTTTCCACATCAATAAAGCTAACATAGCGTAACATAAACTAAGAAAATAATGTACAACGACAAACCTAACACAACTTACACACGAATAAGCTGTTAACATTAACAAAGTTCTACACTTAACACCTGTAAAGTAACTAACATTGCATGCAAAACGTAACCTATTCATACTTTTTCAAGCATATCTCTAACATATTAACGTTAATCTTGCAAAGACACAGTAACATTTAGCAAAAAAATGTATCATAACCTTGTCCGATTATCATACAGACCAACGACTATATGCTAACGTAACAAAGTTTTTTACATTATCATAGTAATATCAAAAATTTATCATAGCCTTACCTAAATATCATAATCCCCAGCAAATAGTTGCAAACATAACAAAGTTTTATCCAAACATAACATAAAAATAAGTTCTTTGAATAAAATATCATAGTAAAGTGTAATAGTTTACCGAATTTAAAGCAGTAAATCAGTAAATCAGTAAATCAAACCACCCGTCCCTCCCCTCCCCTCCCCACCCACCCTTCCATCCATGACCTTTTGATCTATTGATCTATTGATTCAGGTCACATATAGAGTACCATTTCGGATAAACATAGTACAAAAAATAAGTTCTTTATATACTAACCAACGAATATATGCTAACGTAACATTGTTTTTCACATTAATAAAGCTAACATAGCATTACCAGAACTAAGAATATAATGCACAATGACAAACCTAACACACCTTACGCACGAATAAACTACTAACATTAACAAAGTTCCATACTTAACAACAGTAAAAGTACCTAACACAGCGTACAAAACGTAACCTATTCACACTTTTCAAGCATATCTCTAACATATCATTGTTAATTTTACATTAACACTATTGATTTACTTCGCATTTCGAGTATCATTTCGGATAAACATAGCACAAAAATAAGTTCTTTATATACTAACCAGCGAATATATGCTAACATAACAATGTTTTCACATTAATAAAGCTAACATAGCATCATATGAACTAAGAAAATAATGTACAACGACAAACTTAACACAACTTACGCACTAATAAACAGTTAACATTAACAAAGTTCCACACTTAACACCAGTAAAGTAACTAGCATTGCATACAAAACGTAACCTATTCATACTTTTTCCAAGCATATCTCTAACATATTAACGTTAATTTTACATTGACACAGTAATATTTAACAAAATTTATCATAACCATGTCTAATTATCATACAGACCAACGAATAACTGTAAACATAACAAAGTTTATCCAAACATAACATAAAAATAAGTTCTTTGAATAAAATATCATAGTAAAATGTAATAGTTTACTGATTTTAAAGCAGTAAATCAGTAAATCAGTAAATCAAACCATCAACCCCTCCCCACCCCTCCACCATGGCCTTTTGATCTATTGATCTATTGATTCATGTCATATTTCGAGTATCATTTCGACTAAACATAACACAAAAATAAGTTTTTTATATACTAACCATCGAATATATGCTAACGTAACAAAGTTTTTTACATTAATAAAGCTAACATAACATAACCTGAACTAAGAATATAATGTACAACGACAAACTTAACACTACTAACATTAACAACAAACTTTTTTCATTAACAAACTTCCACCCTTAACAACAGTAGTACTAACACTTCATTACAAAACGTAACCTATTCCCACTTTTTCAAGCATATCTCTAACATATCAATGTTAATTTTACATTAACATCGTAATATTTAACAAAATTTAGCATAACCCTGTCTAATCATCATACTGACAACGAATATAATGCTAACGTACCGAATTTTTACATCAACTTCGTAATATTTAACAAAAATTCATCATAACCTCGTCTAAATATCATAATCCCCAACGAATAATTGCAAAGACAACAAAGTTTTAACCAAACATAACATAAAATAACAAAATTTTATCCTGACATAACATAAAAATAAGTTCTTTGAATAAAATATCATCACAGTAAAGAGCGAAAGTCTACTGATTTTAAAAACAGTAAATCAGTAAATCAGTAAATCAAACCATCATCCAACCACCCTCCTACCCTTCAATCCGCCTATGATCAATCGAACTATTGATCCAAGTCATATTTCGAGTATCATTTGGATAAACATAACATAAAAAATAAGTTCTTTATATACTGACCTACGAATATATGCTTACGCAACAAAGTTTTAGCATCAATAAAGCTAACATATCATAACCTGAACTAAGAATATAATGTACAAATGCAAACCTAACATACCTCGCGTGTGAATAATCCGCTAATATCCTGAAAATTCCCTACTTATCAAAGGTAAAGTAGCTAACAGGTCATACAATACTCGATATGTTCCCACTTTTCCAGCATATCAGCAACAGGTAAAGACGTATTATCTAACAAAATCCCTCAACAAAGTGACCAATCTATCAAAGATACCAGCATCTTGAACTATGAATTGAAATTATCTTCATCAAAGTGTCCTCATCTCGGTATAACATCATTTGAAATATGAATAAACGGCGGAGCACTAGCAAAATTCTCGGGCAAACCTAACATTACTCAACAAAAACTTAACCTAGGCTCACGTTCTAACACATCATCGTCAGTTAACACAGTAATATCTTACAAAACTTAATCATTCTCCTAACAAATCAGTGACAAGGTTATAAAGTCATTGTAATACAACATAACGTACCTAACTTACGAATAAGCAGTTTTCATTAACCAAGAGTATCACAAAAGCAACTTGAAAAAATAAAATCCCGAGTCCTTTATCCTTTCTTTCATTTCCTTCATTTCCATTCAGTCCTCTTCATTCACTATATACTCTCTCTCCCTACCTCTCTCTCTCTCCTCTTTCTCAATATAGATATATATATATATATATATATATATATACTTTCTTTCTTTCTATATATAGGAATATATCACATGTGTATATCTATATGTAATAATAATATATATTTAGACAGAATATGTATATGCTTTCTTGATATGTATGTATGTATGTATATATATATATATATATATATATATATACTATATATATATATATATATATATATATATATATATATAGGGTACAAAGCCCAACTCCACGTCCTCGTCGTGTACCCTGGATAACGCCAACGGAGCAATGGCTAGGGCAGGACAGGCCTAGCAAGCCGCTGCCTGAAAGAACCTGCTTGCAATTCTCTTGGACCAGCCTCGGATACACATAGACCTTTTGGAAACAGACCCTTTAAACGATTTTGGAAAACAAATAAGGACAATTCTTCGAACAAATTTAGATGTGCTACACTAAATGTGGCTACATACAGTGGAAAGGAGGAGGAGATCTTGGATATGATGGAGGAGAGGAGGATAGACGTAATGGGACTGGCGGAAATGAGGGTGAGGGGAGAGGAGAAGGGCAGAGATTTGGGGGGAGGATTTGTGTTGATGTATAAAGGTGTGGAGGAGGGAGTCAGGAAGCACGGAGTTGGTATGATAGTGGGACCGAAGATGTCACCATTTTTGCAGGGTGTGGAGTGTATACATGAGAGGCTTATGTCATGCACTTTCAAGATGAAAAGGAAAAAATTTTTCTTGTTTCAGGTGTATGCACCACAGCAGGGGCACACAAAGGAGGAAAAAAGAGAGTTTATGGAAATGATGGAAGAGAGGGTGGAGGTGGGTAGAAGAGAAAATGAGATATTTGTGCTGATGGGAGACTTTAATGCAAGAGTGGGGAGGAGAAGAAGTGAAGTGGAGAGGATATTGGGGCCGTATGGAGAGGAGGTCAGGAACGTGGAGGGAGAGGCCTTGATAGATTGCTGCATGAGAAAGGATATGAAAATCATGAATAGTTTTTTCCAGCAAAGAGATTCACACAGGTTTACAAGGTACAGATGGAATAGCACAACAGACAAATTTGACCAGAAATCGGTCATAGATTATGTCATTTCATCAGATAGGAGAATAGTGCAAAATGTAAAGGTATTGCCGGGAGTGTCTATGGACTCTGATCACAGATTGTTGGTGGCGGATTTAAGAATGAAGGCGGAGAGATTGCAGGCGGGGGAGAAAAGGAGCGTGATTAAAATGGAGGTACTGAAAGAGCAGGGAAAGAGGCAAGAATATGAAGAAAGATTGAATGTAAATATGGAACAGATGATGAATGCGGAGATAGTGGATGACATTCGGAATGTAGTGATGAAAGCAGCAGAAGAAACCCTAGGAAGAAGATGGATAGGAGGAACGCGAAAAAGACATACGCGAATATTTTGGAAAACTTCTGGGTGAGGAGGGTGAGGAAATGGAGGAGCAGTTAGAAGAAGTGAGACCAGGGGAGGAAGCAGGGGTAATTACCAGGGAAGAGCTGGATGAGGCCTTAAGGAAAATGAACAATGGAAGGGCCCCGGGAGAAGATGGATTGCCCATAGAATTAATAAAAGAGGGAGGAGAGTGTGTGAAGGAAGCAGTGTTGAAGTTTATCAACAAGTGCTGGAGAGAAAGTGAGGTTCCAGAGGGATGGGGAAAAACCATCATTATACCAATATATAAAGGAAAGGGAGATGTGGGTGAATGTAATAATTACAGAGGTATTTCGTTATTGGACCATCTGGCAAAAGTATACGAAAGGATACTTGAAAGAAGAGTGAGGGCAATTGTGGAACCCAGACTTGGAGAGGAGCAGTATGGGTACAGGGCGAATAGAAGCACCACAGATCTTATGTTCTCCCAGAGAATGATAACGGAAAAGATAATAGAATACAACAAAAAGGCATACATCGCATTTATAGATCTGAGAAAGGCATTCGATTCGGTACCTAGGAAGAAATTGTTCGAGGTTTTAGAGAGAGATTACGGAGTGGGTGTTACTTAAGAAAGGCTTTGGAGAGCAGGGT